>LPNX010157132.1:0-14852 GCA_001517045.1 Pseudotsuga menziesii
AAATGTTTATGATAGAGTAATGAATTGATGAATTGGTAGCTAACCCTGATAAACTGCGAAAAAGGTTAAAATTGGTCACACACTGATTCACCCCCCCTCTCAGTGTCTACAGGGAGTGGTATATCTAACAATTTACCCAACCTTTTATTAATTAATTTAACATCTTAAGGATTTTTTCGTTAGTCTATTGTTATAGTTTTGTTTAAATTTTCAATATTTACTTTGTAGGGTAGTGATCAGGGCATCTCCATAGCAACTCATTAGAGGAGTACAACTTCCTCGAGGCATCATGTATAGATCTTTGTAGTAGTAAAAATATAATTTGAAAGAACTGTTTTTTTGCTGTGTTTTTTTCATGAGTATATTCGTTTGATTTATATAATTTTATTTTTATATTTGTTGCAGAGTGTTTTTCGGGGAAACCGCCTAACCGTTGATCAGACTACAATAGCCTCGGGGCAACAGGTATATCTGATTTTAAATGTACAATTTAAATAACGTCAAAATGTTTTCTTATTATGTTGTTACCGTGAGTATTTTGGTTTCATTTGGGTAAATGTTTCTATGTTTTTGAAGCAGGGTTCTATAAGGGGCACCTCCATAATAGTAGATGACACCATACCTCCCTTGAGGCAATAGGTATACATTGATGCAATTGTACAAATTAAATATGAAAAAAAAGGTTTTTTTTTGTTGTGTTTTTTCATGAGTATATTCGATTCATTTAGCTAATGTTATCTATATACCTGATTGTAAATGTACAATTTAAATACGTCAAAATATTTTCTTATAATGTTGTTACCGTGAGTATTTTTGTTTATTTAAATAATTTTTTCTATGTTTTTGATGCAGGGTGTTGTAAGGAGCACCTCCCTATCAGTATATTGGGGTAGGTCCCCTATAACCATTGATCCGATGAGTAGAATATCCTTGAGGCAGCAGGTATAATTCATTGGAATTGTACAAATATAATATAAAGCATAATGTTTTTTCTTTTTTTCTTTTTTCGTGTGTATATTGGTTTCTTCCTGATAATGTTTTCTATTTATTTTTGGTAGGGGGATGATCGGGGAAAGTCCCTAGCTGTGGATCAGACGACACCAACATCGAGACATTAGGTAAACCTAATTGTAATTTTATGAATATATCGTGATCGATATGTTTTGTTAATATACTTTTTTTCTTAGTATATTTCTTTCACGTCAGTACTGTTTTATATATTTTTGTTGCAGAACATTGATTCAGCATATGAAACAAAGTTAGAGAAATAAATAGCTTTAGGTGTGGATGAGTTGATGCGTGATGCTGGAATTGGTTCTTCTCTAGACCCAATTAAGATGATAGACAATTCCTTTAAAAAAATTAATGAGGATATCCTTCGTCTGCTATTCATTGTGCCACAGACAGATGAAATTAAAGCCAAGGTTGATTTTTTGGTAAAGAGATCGCATGCCTTGCAAGTAAGTTTCAGAATATTGAATCATAATATAAATTCATTTAGTGCTTTATAATTTTTACTTGTATATGATGGAAACCTTATAAAATATGGTTTGTATTTACAGGATTTTGTGCAACCACACACTATTTGTCTAGGCAGTTTTGGCCCCAATGATCCTCATGGAGTTTTGTCACATGAGAAAACGACTCCATCTACATCTTATTTTCCATTGTTTTCAACTGAACAATCAAAAACATGTTCTGTGACACCCCCGAGGCCAACAGTGAGCGCACCATCTAGTGACCGACGCACACTAAATCGTGCAGAAGAAGGGGTCGATGTAGAGCATGCTAGTATTGATATCATTGAAGCAACATTTTCTAGATACTCCTATGTCACTAGCACGGGTAAAATACATACAACATTCTTGGTGGACGAAGAGCTCGTTCCAATAAAGATAAAGAATATCCCAGGTAATTAGTATGCATTGTTCAAGTTAGTGTTTATAATTTGATTGTAATATATCGATAAAACATTGTCTTTCAACTAATGATGGCATGATCATTTCGCAGGAAATGACGTTTTTTATAAAGATCTAAATGATTTTTCCTTGGAGATATTTGGGCCCACCATCTACACAAGGTGGGATAGATGAATTAAAAATTTAAAATATGATCTCATTAATTGGTTGGTTGGCCTATTCGAAAACGAGACCTTCAATACAACTGCAGTCCTAAAGAAAGATGGAAAACATATGAATATTTCTCGAGATCAATATGGGGTTCACCTAGAAAGGAACCCTAGGTATGAGCGCCCTTCAATGATTCCAGCTAGAGAGTGGAAATCCCTAGTGGAAAATGGAAATGAGAGGGCTCTGAGAAAACAAGGAAAGCTACAACTAGGCACATGGAGGTATGGAATACTTTCCACAATGTAATTATAAACCTTATTATTATTAATTTATATATCAAATTTGGAACATCTAACCTATTTCAACACTTTCATAGGATGCATGACACATCAAAGGCCCCAAAGTCAAGACAAGAAAAAATTGGCCAGTACAAGCTTGGGCCTGGTGGTTATTCGAATTTGGCGGCACAAATTGTAAGTATCAAAAAAATAATAATGCATCCAAATAATAAATTGCAAATTATTTTAGTTTTATTATACCACAAAAGGTAAATTCATGAATTTATGAAAATATGTAGGCCGACCGATTCAAGGAAGTTCCCACTGAGGAAGACTTGAAGCTTGGCTTCTAGCACGACTTTGGAGTTGTTGTTGAATGCTGAAAAAGCTTGTGTGGGTAAACACAATATTCTGGTGATCCATATTGCGCACAGGTATATAAAATCTATATAGTTTAATGAATATTTATTACTTGTGCAATCTATTTGTTATAAAAATTTGCCATAAAATATTGACTTTGTTTTGAGCAGGAAAGCAACAATCCAATCAATGTTGAGGTTGATGGACAACAACAAATCAAAGATCATGCTTCAAATTCTGGTAATTACTTTATTCATATGCTACATCAATTTTAAATATTGCATTGAAGATGATGAACATTAATTGTAATTTTCGATGTTTAAACATGAGAGCATGTAGAGGGTCACATTGTACAGGTTGAGCTTAGAGTACAGGAATATGAATTACATCATGTGGCCACATAAGATAAAAAAAAATCTTTGTAATGTTTTTTTAATGAAATACTTGTTGTTATAATAATAGAATATATTAATGTAACATTTTCAAATTATTGCATCAAATCCGAACCCCTTACTGTAAAATCCACGTCAAGTTGCTGAACCACCAAGAACTGAACAACAAGTTCTAGACGATGTTTTTCTTCTTGATTTTGTAAAGAGAAAAAAAAATAAAGAAGGGACTGAAGAAACATTGTGAAATTATTTTTGATAATATAGTGTCATGCATATTTTTTCCCTACTTAATGAATGAATGGTTTAATGAATGTTAACTTTTATTGAGTGAATGGTAAATGTTTATTTATGATGAAATATGCATGTTTGCACATGATGTTTTTTTCAAGTACATGCATTGGGTATGGGGAATTGAGAGTGACGTGGGGGGGGGGGTAGGGGTCCTAAGAGCTTCCACCTTCACGTGGTTGGTCCCATTCAATAGAGAATATTAAATTATTCTCAAAACAAAGATGAGCTCAATGAATGTCTACGGTGGTTCCTTTCTACAACCCACTCATGTGTCATCTAAATTTTGACAATTTCCTGGGTACATTCCTAGGTAATTCATTGAGTGAAGAACTTCATATACTTGCTGCAATAGGCACAATGATGGAATGTAATATTTGCATTTATTATTTATAATGGAACTAGGATGAACAAAATTTATTACATCTGTTAGATTTATTAAAAATATACTAATAATATTTGTAATATGATGTAGTTGTGAGGGACCCTGCATGAGGTCTTTCCATCCAAATAGAGAATCTAGAGAGAATTCCAACTATAAATATCTAGTTTTAACAAAAGCGCAAGTAAGAGTAAGTTCAATATTCCACAACTTCTTGTAAATGAGATGCTAGTTTTTGAGCTTTTCCAATTCTTGTTATTGTCTTGATTTCCCACGATTACTCGTATTTGGTGTAGGATATACAAAATTTTCTACTACCTAAGCTGTAAGCATAAGAAGCAAAAATACAAATTGATAAAATGGTATGCTATTTAAATTAATGCATTGTCTTATGGACATGAGTATATTCATTTGAACATATGTAAATAGATTTGACATGGTGTGTGGCAGGTTCCATATATAGCTTCATACTTGGGGGGTGTCAAGCTTGGCACACATGGTCATAGAGATCTGTTTGACTAGGTCACTATACAACTTACAAAACTTAACGATCAACGTGATGTTTTACAACTTTTGAAACCGACATCCCTTTCTCTACAGGTATGACATATTGTACTAGTTTTCCATATTTTTTTGTAAGAATTGTCTTTGTAAAATTTCATTGAAAATGCTATGGATATTAAGACAATTCATACTAGTGATGATATTATCTATGATTGTTAAAATATAACACATAATTTGAAGAATAATAACCAGTGATTTGTGTTGAAGGTGTCCAAAATGATGACAAGAAGAAAAATGCCTTTCTTCTTCTATCTTTTGCTCATGTGGTTCACATTCTTACTCATATTTAAGGCCGAAGAAATTCTATTGAGGTATGGAAGAAGTTTAAAAATTATATGAAACCTCTAGTGAACTTTGAAATTTATTTCCCTTAAACAAATTAATAAATATGAAGATGGATAAATCTGATTCTATAACAGAGCATGCCTAGAGTGAGTTTGTGGTGATTGATACTGAAATTAAAGACTTATTATTATTGCCATTTCGTTCAATAGCTTCCTTGATTCACATTGAATTTTAATAAACATCATTTTTCATATCTTCTTGAGATGATATTCTAACATTCGAAGAAGCTATAGGGTTGCTGATCAAGCAAGAAGAGAGGTTAAAGAAGAATTAGAATGAAGGCCCATCTAGAGTATTCATAGGAAGGCACAGAGGAAGATATTTATATAGAGGTTGTGACAGAGAAAGGAGCGATAGGAAACAATATTAGAAAATTAATTCAGAGTTTCAAAGGTAATGCTCAAAGTACCAAATCCAAATTTTGCAATTATTGTGGCTGAAATAATCACAATGGTGAAATTTACCACACTTGACATATTGTAGTGGAGGTTTAAATGTTAAGTTGTTTGGCTCAATGGGTTTAGAATGACCTTGTGTTGGAGAATTTTTGTGGATTGTATAGTTTATGTTACAATAGATTCCATAGATTGTTTATTTAAATTGATTGGATTTTAGAATTTTCATTCCAATAATGATAGAAGCAACATGTAATATACTTACATGGTTGCAGAGTTCCTCAATGACTCCCCTTATCATTACCAACTTCTAGCATCTTGTCTAGGGGACATTCATCTTGTACATGATTATGTTATACAAGCACACGTCATCTCCTTATCTTTACTAAGTACTTGATTTATTTTTCTTGAGCCTCCGTCACTTGTAGTTATACTGCACAAGTATGGAATGTTGTATATTTCCCTATTGAATTGAGTTGTTTATACATTTTTAAAGCAAAATACCACTTTTATGTGTACAGATTCAAATTCCACACATTGAATCAAAATCATGATAAAAAACCATGTATAAATAAATAAGTATTATTGTGTTGTAGCTGGGCATTGGTTAATCATCCAATCAAACTTTAAATTTATTTATATTATTGAAACATATCAATCCATTTGATTTGAATAGATCGAGTCAAGTGTTTAAATTCTAGGTTGAATTGAGTTAGTCATACTCATTGTAGATATCTGTTAAAGAAATGTGAATGGAATTCATAAGAAGCAACATCATTTTTCTTGTTATACCACAATAAAGTGGCTCCTTGCAAGATAACCACAAATTATTTTAGTCTTTGGGTTTCATCAGTAAATGTTTTACTTAAAATATAGATCACAAATTGATATATGAATCCCTCCACCAATGGTACCATGAAATGATGTTAGTTTCATCGATATAAGTTTGGGAGAATGGGTAGTGTTGAAATATTGCAACTTCAAAGGATATTCTAAATGTATTTTACTGTTGTAACCCAAGGGAGATGTTATTATTCCTCTGATAGGGTGTTACTATTGTATTTGGTCATCATAGAGTCATGAGGTAAATCCTCCATTGCAATTCGGGTAATTAGTACCCTAATGAATAATATAATATACTATTTTGAGTCTTCCTAGGTGAATTCGACCTAGACAGTTTAGTGGGGCCAACTTGTTTAGGGTAAAAGTCAGTTGTCTGAATGTGTATAAATAAGAGAGTTGTGATTCTTATTTGGACACAGACTCACTCACTTGAGCAATGCATAGGAGAGAGAGAGACATAACATCAGGATTATAATACATGTTTTTGGGGTTATATCATATACATCTTATACATATGATGTTTTGGCTGGGTTTTCTTCCCCTTGAGGGTTTCCCAGGATACATACTGTGTCTATCTTGTGATTGTGGTTCTTTCAGTGATTCTGCATATGGTACTATTGTTATTTTGAAGTGAACACTTATGATATCTAGTCTATCATATGAAATATTAACATGGTTTTAGAGGTAGCTTGAATAGGACAACTTTCACAAGGTGAAGCTCCCTCTCGAGAAGAATTTAGGGTTTCTACAAAATTTGGAATTCGGACGATCTGGTTGCATAGAAATTTGCGCCTCCATGGAGTGCATCTATTGAGCCCAGGATCAAATTTTTTGGGTGGATGAATCTCCGAGAAATACAAACCGTAGTTTGTCCAGAAAACTAGAACCAGAAATTATGCAGAGCTGCAACCTCGCAAGTAGGATTTGAAGGGTTAAGATTTGGGATCTCTAGAAATCAGTTGTACCAACCAAATCACCTCATTCAATCACATCTAATGGTAATTTCAACCTCCTATTTTTAGAAGTTTCATTTTTTAGTGACCTACTGGACAAGATGGCCCCAAGCACTAAGCTTGAGGACAAATTGGAAGGGATAGAAAACTTCCTAGATTGGAAGTATAGGATTGGTTTCATTTTGAAAGAGAATGGACTTGAGAAGTACATAAGGGTTGAGATTTCAGAATCGAAAGAAGATTAAGTTAAGGAGATGCATGAACAAGGCCTAATAAATGCAATGAGGATCATTGTTGATTCTATTAAGGATCACTTGATCCCTCAAGTGTCATCTAAGAAGACACCTAAGCAGATGTATGATGCACTTTCCAGAATGTATGAGGGAAGGAACATCAACAAAAAGATGAATACGAGAGATCAAATGAAGGGCACCAAGATGAGAAAAGGATATTCTATTCAAGATTACTTCACAAGGGTCTCCTAGTTCAGAGAATAACTAAGTTATATTAGAGACACCCTTGATGAGGATGAACTAGTTATTACTACTCTCAATGGTCTCAATAGACCTTGGGACTCATTCATACAGAATTTGTGTGCAAAAAAGAAAGTATGAAGTTTGACATAGTATGGGAAGATTGCATACAAGAAGAAGCTAGAGTAGCCAACAGAGAAGCTCTACTTAGAGAATATGATCAGGCTCTAGCCACCCATAATAAAGGAAGAAAACAATCAAAATTCAAGAAGAGTAATCATAAGTCTTCAAAGAAATATTTTCAGAAGAAGAAGAAGAAGGATTACTCAAAGTATCAATGCTACAAATTTCATAAGATAGGACACCTTCCAGAGAGTGTCCATCACCAAAGAACAACAACAACAACAAGAGACATCATGCTCATCTAGTTGAAGATGAGAATGAAGAAGAAGAAATACCTTAAAATAGACTAACTAGAGGTGAATATGTAGAAGAATATGTGTTATTCTATGCAATCTCTGGGTCTGTAACACCTGGATAAGATACATGGCTTATTGATAGTGGTGCCTCAAAGCACATGATAGGGAAGAGGAAAACTCTTTCAATACTTGAAGAAAAGAAATATCCCCAGAAAGTATCATTGGGAGATGACTATCAATATCCCATCAAAGGTATTGGCGAATCAAGCTACAATATTGACTATGGGACTTCCATGAATATGAAGGAAGTACTGTATGTACCAGGTTTGAAAGAGAACTTACTTTCCATCTATGCTCTAGATAATAAAGGATATAGAGTTGATTTTGTAGATGGACAAGTACTTATGTGGTCCAAAGGAAAGACACTTGAAGATGCTCTAGTCATTGGAGAAGAATTAGGAGGCATATACAAGCTCAAAGGACATCGAGAGACAACTCATGTCCATGAGACTACCAGCTCAAGTGAACTATGGCATAGGAGGCTTGATCACATCAACTACAGAGCATTCCCCTATGTGAGCAAGGTGGTAACATGGTTACCAGATTTGAAGATCGAACATGAGGGAACTTGCAAAGGATGTGCAAGAGGAAAGAGCATCAAGAATCCCTTTCCAAAAAGTGAAACAAAGACTAAAGGTACATTGGAACTAAATCATTCTGATGTATTTGGTCCTATACCCTCCATATCCTTAAGTGAATATGAGTATTATGTCACATTTATTGATTATTATTCAAGAAATACTTGGATATAATTCTTGAAGAATAAGAGTGAAGTGTTCGACGAATTCAAGGGATTTAAAGCCTTGATAAAGAGCCACTCAGAAAAGAGAATCAAGACATTGAGTATAATGGTAGAGAATACACTTCAAAGGAATTTGAAGCATTTTGTAAGGAGGTTGGAATCAAGAGGAAAAAAACCACTCCCTATAATCTCCAACATAATGGTGTTGCAAAAAGAAAGAATAGAACTATCATGGAAGCAGAGAAGACCATGTTTCATGACCAAGACCTCCCCATGCACCTATGGGTTGAAGCAACAAGAACAACTGTATATGTGAACAATATATTATCTCACAGTGCTCTTGGATTCAAGACTCCTGAAGAGATGTATACAGGAAAGAAACCTAAAGTGAGCCATCTCAAGATAATTGGATTCCCAGTATATGTACATATTCCAAAAGAGAAGAGAACCAAATTGGATCCTTTTGTAAAGAAGGGAATATTTGTTGGATATTGTGAAGTCTCCAAAGCCTTAAGGATATACACCTCAGGATTCCATCACATCAAGTTTAGTAGGGATGTAACATTTGATGAAGAGACAACTCTTAAGAAATATAGAAGGTGTCAGCTTGAAGAAGTACATGAAGAGGATGTACCTCCCAGAATGGTAGAAGCTGAAACCTCTCCTAAAATAGTAGCATCTGAAGATCATGACATGATAGAAACTCAAGATCCCCCTACTATGTATATCTCTCGAAAGAGAAAACCTGCTTGGGTAAGAGAAATAATACAAGAAGCAGAAAGACATGGAGCTCTAAAAGGCTCCACAAGAACCATCAAAATATCAGATCCATATTCCAGTTATGTAGCTTTGTTGTGTGACCTTGTAGATCAAGAACCCACAATATATGAGGAATATGCATAGAATAAACAATGGGTCCAAGCAATGACAAATTAATACCAGTCGATCATGAAGAATGATGTTTGGGATATAGTTCCCAAACCAGAAAAACAAGAGTGTGTTATATTCGAAATGGATCTACAAGATAAAACATGTTGTTGATGGAAGTAATGAAAAGTACAAAGCAATATTTGAGGCTAGAGGATTCTCTCAGAAAGAGGGGATCGATTATGAAGAGACATTTTCTCCAGTAGCAAGGTACACTTCCATTAGAACCATCATGGAACTTGCTTCCTTGATGAAATGGGACTTACACTAGACGGATGTAAAGACAACCTTCCTTAATGGTGTGATTGAGGAAGAGGTTTACATCGAACATCCACAAGGATTTGAAGTCGAAGACAAAGTGACTCATGTATGCAAGTCAAAAAAGGTTTTGTATGGACTGAAGTAAGCTCCTAGAGCTTGGTATGGTAGAATATATAACTTATTGACAAGCATGGGATTTACCAAGAGTAAATATGATCCTAACCTTTACATGAATATTATGGATGATGAACATGTCATACTATTAATGTATGTGGAAGATCAATTTCTGACTGGAAATGGGAAACATATCACAGATTGCAAGAAGAGGCTAGCTGAATAATTTGAGATGAAAGATCTTGGATTGATACATTATTTCCTAGGACTGGAAGTGTGGCAGAGCCCTAAAGGAATATTTCTTAATCAGGGAAAGTATGCAGTAGAAATATTGAAAATATTTGATATGTTGGATTGTAAGGCCATGGCCACACCCATGGACACCAACCTGAAGCTGTTGTATGATGAGACATCATAGTTAGTGGACATGACTCAACACAGATAAATTATTGGGTCATTAATGTATCTGACGAACACAAGGCCAGATATATGCTTTGTTGTGAACACCTTGAGTTAGTATCTAGTTAAACCTAGATGAGTTCACCTGATAGCTACAAAGCATGTGATGAAGTATCTAAACGGTACAATTGATTTGGGACTTTACTATGGGAGAGATCATGACTACAAACTATATGGATATACAGATTCAGATTGGGCAAGAAGTGCCACAGATAGGAGGAGCACCTCAGGTGGATGTTATTGTCTAGGATCCACCATGATCGCATGGTTTAGTAATAAAGAACCCAATGTTTCTCTTAGTACAATTGAAGTAGAGTACATTGTATCTTGCTCCTCTTGTTGTGAAGTGATATGGATTCAGAAGCTGATGTCAGGATTATTTCACATGGAGTTGGACGCCACAGTGATTCTCTGTGACAACAAGAATTGTATAAAGATGACAGAGAACCCTATGTTCCATGACAAATCGAAGCACATATAAATATGATAATTTTATATAAGGGATATGGTACAAAAGGGAGCTATCAAGCTCGAGTATGTGAGTACCTATGAGCAAGTTGCTGATGCACTGACCAAGCTTCTATCTTGAGTAAATTTTGAGTATTTCTGTGACAAGATTGGTGTAGTTCAAAAATATATTCCTTGCAAGGAGAAACAATGATGGAACTACATATGATAATGATATGGACTTTCTTCGAAAAGGAAGATCAGGTCAAATACATGAACCCTCCTTGGACAAAGGGGGAGAAATTTGATAATATGTAACTTCCTAGGAAAGGGGGAGTAATGATGAGACATACATCGATGATGGATGGAAGTGATGATGAAGGTATGGCATTCACTTGTGGACGATAGTATCCTCTCTTAAGAATGTAAGGTATAATGATCTGTTCATGAGAGTGTTCCTTACTAAGCGTGGCCCTGTAGATGTCAATACCGCATGGAGAGTGCCCACATTTATTTGTAGATACCATAGAATAATACTTGCTCAAGAGTGGTCCTAAATTCATTGGTAAGGATTCTCTACGATGAGTCCTCACGAATGGCATGACTGACATTTTTCATGCAGTCGAGATCTTCTCTACATGCAATACTCTTGTATGGAGAGTATTCCTACATTCATATGTAGATACCATAGAATAACACTCGCTTGGGAGTGGACCTAAACTTAGTGGTATGGATGCTCCATGATGAGTCCTCATGGACACCATAGTATAACACTCACTTGAGAGTGGTCCTAACCTTAGTGGTAAGGATGTTCTACGATGAGAGCCAACATTTTGTATGCGGTCGATATTTGCTCTGCAGATAATACTCTTGCTTTGAAGAGCATTCCTCCACGTAGGTGTAGATATCGTAGTATAACACTCACTTAGGAGTGTTCCTAACCTCAGTAGTATGGATGGTATATGATGTGTTCTCACAGACGATAAGTCCTGCACTGGATGCAATCGATATCTATATTTACTTGTAGAGGATTCAACTGATCGATTTCATGGATCAGTTTGATGGAGAATTGCATCGTACTTGGAATCACATCCTAAAGAGATAGGAATTGATCATACCACAAAGAGATCATGTGTACTACAGGTAGCAAGGAGGAAAAGGATCAAGTAGATCGAACTGCGGTTGCAAAGGATCAAGAAGATTGAAGTACTGCTTAAAATGATGAAAATGATCGAAGTGTTTATGCTATGAAGGATCAAGAAGATCATAGTACTTCTACAAAGGATCGAATATTGAAAGTGCTGCAAAGGATTGAAGAAAGAAGCATCGCAACAAAGGATCCGAAGAATGAAGTGTTGCTACGAAGGATCAAAATATCGAAGTGTTGCTACCAAAGGATCAAGTGATCGTGTGATGCAGAAGATGAAGACACTGAAGAGTAACTGTTCTAGTTACTGATTGTGAAAACTTCCTATGACATATAGATGCATTAACTCTATACTGTTAAATATATTGTCTCTCTGTTCTCCTATAGTCTATGATGATGTTGTCAGTAGAAGAACCTTCTCGTTAAGAGTGAGTGTTGAAATATTGTAACTTCAAAGGATAGTGTAAATGTATTTTACTGATGTAACCCAAGGGAGATGTTATTATTCATCCAATGAGGTGTTACTATTGTGTTTTGTCATCATAGAGTCATGAGGTAAATCCTCCATTGTAATTCGGGTCATTAGTACCCTAACGAATAATATAATATACTGTTTTGAGTATTCCTAAGTGAATTCAGCCACACAGTTTAATGGGGCTGACTTGTTTAGGGTAAAAGTTAGTTGGCTCAATGTGTATAAATACGAGAGTGGTGATTCTTATTTGGAAACAAACTCACTCACTTGAGCAGTGCATAGGAGAGAGAGAGACATAACATAAGGAGGAGAATACCTGTTTTTGGGGTTATATCTTATGCATCTTATACAAAGGAAGTTTTGGTTGGGTTTTCTTCCCCTTGAGGGTTTCCCAGGATAAATATTGCATCTATCTTGTGATTATGTTTCTTTCAATGATTCTCCATATGCTACTGATGCGATTTTGAATTGAAAACTAATGATATCTAGTCTAGCATATGAAATCTTAACAGGTAGTTATATGAAGCCAATAAGTATCCATGCTAGATTTTATTGGTGGAGATAGATGCAAGTGTTAATGAAATAATATAATTTTAACCTATGCAATTCCTCACATGGTAACATAATCTTATGATTTGCATAAAATCTAATTATTTGAATGAGTGTACATTTAATAACTATGTAATTCAATATGTAGTTTACATAATTTATTACTGAACTTATATTTTAATGTAGCACTATTCTATAGTTATCCTATNCATCGATTCTTAGGGAAAATATGGAGCTCACTTACCACACCAGTATCCAAGCTATGCATAACTATGATTGACCTTCCTATGAATGGTCATAATATGGTGGGTCCAGGAACAAATATGGGATTGGAACAAGGAAAAGGTAAGTTGGATATGCTATGGAGAATGATACTCGATCTATACTTACTGCGACTAAGCCCTTGTTATAGTAACACTAATACAACCATTATATTTTGGTGCTTAAACTATGAAATCAATAGAATCTTGAGCTCTCTCTAAAAAATATAGATATGGATCTACATGTGACTATTACAGAACCAACTGTTGGTTCTAAAACTAGCTCTACTGTTGCTAGACTATCTCTCTTTTCAATGTAAATGCTAAAACGGAGGGTTTAAATGCTCAACCATTCATTTATAATTAACATTATAGAACCTACACAACACAATATTTATTTACTTATTCATAAAAATACTTTAATTAAAAATTACATAATTTAGGAAATTCCTATTTAAACTCGTAGCGAGTAATTTTAACTAGTTGTTGACTAACATGACAAAGTATCGGTAGTTGTTTATATAATTGAGTGCGTAGCATGCATTTAATGCCATTTATGGTTAAGGGATTAGTGGAAGCTACTTCAATAGTAGGAATTGTTTCCATATGGTGTTTATAGGCATATTGTCACGTCCCCGTCCCTCAACCGGCGAAGAGGACGCGGCATACACAACAATGCAATCGACCGGGCAAAATGCCCAATGAAAATAAACAGAAAATCAAATGCTGGAATTAAACACTACAAGCATACACAGATGCATTTATCTTTGATCATACAGCGGAAGCAAACATATTCATAAACCAGCATTTAACATCATTATAAATTACAGAGATGCAATAAACAGCAGTACTTATCTATTGATGAAGAATTTCACCCGCAACCAGCTACGTCGCTGCAACGTTCCACCCAACCATAGGCCAGCTTGCTCATCAATCTCTCAGCAACGCTGCCACCCCCGAGCTGGGCATGATTCCTCAAGGACTAAGGGGACAAATTGCAGGCTTGCACATAGCCAAGGGGTCATAAACATCAAACCAACACAGCTGGGTTTCACAGGCTTTCAACAGACAAGCCAAGCCAGCACAGTCAGGAGACCAACCATTGCACTCAAGCAATTACTTAGCTGTCACAGCTTAAACAGGGAAAACGAATTCTGAGTCATTCTTGGCCCTATCATGGCCAAAATGACTCTCATTCGAATTTACAACAGCTCCAGACGTAACAGTAAAGACATTCACAACATGGGGAAAACTACAGCCCCGAATTTATGAGTGTGCACAACTTACAGCAGGGAAAACGACCCAATTAATCTGTGAGACAACCAAAAGCATGAATGGCCCTTCACAGATCTGTCGTGGATGCAAGAGAATGGCTCTCAGCTCTTCATGAGCGCCCCAAACAGAAGAATACCGGTGCATGGTTAAACAATCCGAACCAACAAGGAAAGGAACAGACAATGGAGGCCATGCGTGAGGAAAAACGGCTCCGTTTTTGCCCATGGGTGCACACACAACAGGAAGGACACGATTTTGCAGTTCGTGGGTACTCAACAACTCGTGGGGAGAGGAAGAAAACCTGCGTGAGACCCAAAAACGCCCAGAGCCCATGCATGAGAAGCCAACAGACCAAAAATCGTGGTAGAGTGTAAA
>LPNX010157140.1:4387-67280 GCA_001517045.1 Pseudotsuga menziesii
TTTAGAAAAATTAGAAATGTTTAAAACATCACAATCCCCATATTCTGCACTTTATGCTAAATCTTGTTGCAAAGCGTCAACCTTGTCTTTCAAGTTAACCACTTTCTCAAACTCTTTCTTAGTTGGCATCACCACTGCCACATCTCAAAAGAACAAAATCCTTGCAAAACACCAAGCTTTCTATTAAATATACTCCTCTCTACCACTACTCAAGAAATTCCTAACCTTGACCTTTCTTGAAGTTTATCCTTTTTACCTCTACCAAACAAATTGCAACCTTCTCCTGTATGAAATACTATATAGCTTTGATCCACTATAGATCCACAAATCAAGAGATCATGTATATGTCTGTTAAGGAGCAAAGAGAAGAGAGAAGAGATTCTGAACATTAAATGTCAAGAAGACATTACAACAGATAAATCCTGAGATTCTTTCTATGGTCCGAGAAGGATTGTTTTGGAGAAGACCCCGTTCCTTAATTACTGCCTAGAAGCCTAACACCCTATTAATTACACGTACAAGATGCTTCCTAATCAAGATGTGGTTATTTTTTGTTGCAATAACCTAGTTATCTACTCACTCCCAAAAGCAACACTAACTCCTGCTTACATCCTCACTCTAGAAGCATTGTTGATAATATCCTCTGGGCTATAACCAAACGGGTAGTTTTTGTATCTAACATTATTCTGTTTTTCCATGCCTCTCCTCTAATTTAGAATAGATGCTCCTACTGGACCGTAAGGGAATTTATAAGTATGAAATTAAACCAAATTGAAGAGGAGATAAAGAAGTACGAATTTGTCCATTGTGTTTTTTTGGATTGTAGCTGTGTAGAAAGTATTTACACCATCTCTACACAGCTACAATACAGGAACACAAAATCTATCAAGCTGTGAAAACGTCAATAGTTTAAGTAAGGATTTGTAATAGACAAAGTAATGGGAAAGTGGCGTTGACCTAATGGCAAGATTTAAACTATAGGCCATCTTCTGCATCCATCTTCTCGTGAAATGAAATATTTGACATTTATAAAATCCAGTTGTTCTGAAAAGAGCATTTTGAATGGTTTTGATGCAAAATTCTGTTTGCTAACAATCTATCAACAATCCAACACAAAGGTCACGTCCAGATAAATTGCCTTAATGATCTTAACTACCCTCACATCAATTTCCTTAGTTTGCAATATTGTTATTGATTCTGTGCCAACTGAAAATCACATCAACAAATGGAAAAAACAGAAACTCACCTGCTTTACTCTTGGATCCAAATAATGAAGAAAAGTTTGGGGAGAAGCAATGAATTGCCCAACAGGGGCAGAAGTAGCCCCTGCCACCATTCTGAAGAACTTCTCTCCAATGAACTCCTGAACACCCACCATGGGCAACACTCCTTTCCTCTTCTGCCTCTCCCTTCTTCGTTGGTAATAGCCGACACCACTGTCCTACTCCCGTATCTCCTCGTTGCCCGATATCTATTAGTATTTTTCCTTGAATCGACTGTGAATGTTGTTCTGAAAAGGGTATTCTCCATAGGGTATTTTGGGCAGAAACCACTTTGGTTCGAAAAACACAAAGAAGTGAGAGAATTTGAGCATGGGTGAATTGCACGGAGCATCGTCCCTGAACTTAAATGGGTAAAGTGCAATCAAATGACAAATGAGATTTGATCATCGTTCATTCTTCCTCCTAAATTTCCCGTATCCAAAGGAAGCTTTGAACAACAATCTTTGTGACCATCCACTTCCAACTGCTCTATAATCCAGGCAAGTCAATTTCTTATCCATCCACGGATCGTGAACCCAGTCTCCTGGCTGACCCTGTAAGGAAAACTCTCCAAGGAAATCGATGTAGCAGACCTGTGCCATCCGTTTTCAGCTGAAGCAGACCCAAATCTTGTGCTGCTCCATACCCAATGCATGAACATCCAGGGCCTGCAAATCGGGATGCACTAGAACAAATTTACCCAAAAATCCGTAAATAGGGGCGAAATACCAAATTTTTAACCTATCTACCAAAAATTTGGGCGAATCATCTTCATTTATCCTCCAAAACTGTAAATTTTTGGCGATTTCACCTCCATTAGGGAAAAAATCGGGGGTGAATGTCACGATTTTCCCATCGACTGATTGGTGAAATTAGGTTTTATGAATTTTCAGAGGTTAATCGGGCGGGCTATTTAGTAAAGAGAAATTATATATAAAATAAAATATGGGCTAATTTATTAAATTAAAAAAAAACCATTTTAATGTTAAAAATTCGCCCATCTTTTTTTGGGTACCCTTTAAAATTCGCCAATGGGCTATAATTCGCCCCTAAAATCATCCCTATTGGGAGGTGGAAAAATCATTGGAAGAACTATTTTCATGAAACAATTTCTTTAGATATGTTGTGCATTATTTTTCTTAAAATCACAGACACAGAGGGCCAAGAAACATAAAGATTTCTTAGAAATAGGAAGTTGGGTAGGGTCCTAGTTGACAAATTCAACATTTAAACATGTACTTTTTCAATAAATTAAATAGTAAATTTATGTTATAACTTGATCATTTGTTATTTCATGGTTATAAAAATGTTTCTAATGTTAGTTAGTTTATAATGGAATTTAATTAAGGAAGTAAGGCCAAGAGGCCTCACATATGGTATAATATCTTAGGTTCTAAAACAAGGGCCAAGAAGGACACCATCTACATAAATTGTCTACAACTAGGGAATCAGAACATTATATGTTTAGATATTCATCGATCCACCAAGAAAAGAACACATAGTGAGGTCTGTAGATCTTAATATAGGCTACAAATAGTGAAATAAATAGAGCTCCAAACTAAATAAATAGATATTTCTAGACCACCCTTAACACATTATACAACCTAACAAAAACTTTAAATAGTTCTGGTTTTTTTATAGGGTGCATTTGGTGGCTATTTTTACTCCCGAATTGAAAAATAGTGCTACCGGTGGCATGTCATTTTTGAGGGGATTAAACTACAATTTTTTTGAAATTGATTGGTTGATTTTTTTGAAATCACATAAAAAATCAATATTTATTAAAAATGAATAAAGCTTTTAAAAAAACCTTAAAAAATAATAATAAATAAAAAACTATTAATTAAAAAATAAATAAAAAACAATTAAAAAAACCCCACAGGCCCAGACCCCAACAATTAAAATTACCTCCAAACTAGCTTTCCATGTGATGACAATTGAAAATCCTGGATTTCCCTTAGCTTTCCCCTTGATGACAATGGACAATATGATATTATTGTAAAGAGTTCTCATCATTAAATCAGATAAACCAAAGTTTGGTCTCATGGGATGTTCATCATCATCATCATCATCATCATCAAACACATAATTACACTAAAGAAATCCAAATGCATACTTAACTTTAGAATTTATTTTTTAATCTAAGAATTCAATAAATATTTAAACAATCACTTATTTTTATTAAAAGTAAAAAAACCTAGATAGATTTTTTAATCTTGACAAATTGTCCTCTAGGTGAAGAAATAACAGAAATAGCCTCATCCTGATGTCTACATGCACGATGCTACTTGCCCGAATGAATTGCACAAATGCTTGCACATGGGATGTTGCATGGTTCTTATACTGTAGGAACAATGGGAACAATGGGAACAATGCCTTCCCATAATATTTATTGTCGTACTTGTGTGGGAAACCTAGAATACATGAGAAACCTAGAATGCATGAGAAGTTCAATATGTCCACCCACAATTCATAATTGGATGCCATCTCGTTGGGTTTTCTTGTCTTTATAGAGTACTTCTTTTATTTTTCTTTTAGTGGAGTCACCAAGAGACCAAGTTAGTTAAGCAAATCTAGCCAAAGTACTAAATAAAACACGGGCGCACCTGATAGATGAGACAGGCTGAGCTCTTTGTGGAGTCACCAGGTAAGCCTACAGATTAGTACTTAAAAAGATGTAAGCAATCATATATAATTAAGACTTCAAGACTTATGAAATTGTCAAGCCTTGTCAAGCTTTTCTTTCAGGAGTGGCTAGGTAAGATCTGCAAGATTAACATTCAATATTTTTTTCAAAATACCTAGCGAAAATTACCTCAATTCTTTCTTACGGGATCACTCTACCGATTTTTTTAATCAACGAATGATCTGATTTTCTTTATAGGCAGTTTCCACGTTTTTCTCATAGATAATTATAAAAATATTCATAAACATCAGTTCCTCCAACGCTAGCAGTAAGAAGAAAACAAAATGTATAAAACAGACTCACGTTGAACTCCTAGGTAATTCCAGATAATCTCCACGCTTTTCAATAGAAATTAGTTCTCCTCAACCATAAAAAAACAGAACAACACTTACAAATTTCTGAAACTGTAGCAGTTTGGTCGATCACCCACGATTTCGCAGAAAAACTTCATTTTCATTCAATTTTCACTATCTTCCTTGCAAATCGGCTAATCATCCTTTACCTGGCCTTTACTTAAGGTTTCAAAACTGACTTTCACTATCTTTCTTGCAAATCGGCTAATCATCCTTTACTTAAGGTTTCAAAACTGGCTTTCACTATCTTCCTTGCAAATCGGCTAATCATCCCTTGTCTTGCCTTTACTTAAGGTCGCATGCTTCAAAACTGACTTTCACCATCTTCCTTGCAAATCGGCTCATCATCCTTTATCTTTCCTTTACTTAAGGTCGCATGCTTCAAAACTGACTTCCACCATCTTCCTTGCAAATCGGCTAATCATCCTTTATCTTGCCTTTACTCAAGGCCGGATGCTTCAAAACTGACTTTCACTATCTTCCTTGCAAATCGGCTAATCATCCTTTATCTTGCCTTTCAAAACTGGCTTTCACTATCTTCCTTGCAAATCGGCTAATCATCCTTGAGATATTAAATTCTCAACATTTTAGTTCACGGACAAAGTCTCTCCAGGTTTGCTCCGGAAAATGTTGATCTAACTCATGGATATATGAGTCAAAATAGAGCAGCGAAAGGAGTTAGGAGAAGGGATTATAATAAGATGGGTAAGTTAGTGTAATGGTCTAAATGGAAGGATTATAATTAGGTGGATAGATGTTTTTATTTGATATTTGGGGTGGACTATGGCCTATGCTTTAATCTACCGACGAGGACGAGACAAGTGTATTGATTTTATGGCAGTTCCTCCAAAATTGGAAATAAACAATTATAAAAAAATGAATATAAAAAATAACTGGTAACTAGTTGATGAATAGATAACTGGTAACCATGCATGGCAGATAACTAGAAGAAAGAGATAAAAAGAAAAAGAACATAAAAATAATTAATAGTTGATAAATAGATAAGAGGAAGAATGTGGGTGATAACATCTAGCTAAGCATGTATAACTCATATTTAATCTGGTAACTTAAAAAATACAAAAAATACAAAATATTTCCAAATTCTCTTTCATTCCATAACTATTTCTCAACTATTTAATCTTTATAACCGTGATCCATCCACAAATTGTCTGTCTAAATAGGCTAAATAAGTCAAAATAATTGTGGAAATACAATCTACTACTCCATGTGGGTAAGTCAAAATAACTGCTGAAATACAATCTAATCCATGTGGAAAATCTGTTACAGATTTTGAAAAAAATAATTATTATTTTTTATATGTTTTAATATTACAAATATGGAAAGATACTAAGATAACGCTGTAATTATTTTTGTAGCTTTGTCAACCGTGCTAGTCCCTGTGTCCTTTTGACCTGTGAACATCCCCGTCCTTCCAACTCCTCCAAAGATACCAATGTTTCAATAGTGGGAAGCTCTTCTAGTTCAGTGCAAAGCATAATCACAGCTAGTTTTTGAAGCTTTGTCAACTGTGCCAGCCCCCGTATGCTGTTCAGTTGAGAACATGCCGATACCTGCAACTCCTCCAAATATACCAATGTTTCAATGGTGGGCAGCACTTCTATTCCACTGCAATTCACAATGCATAGATTTTGAAGCTTTGTCAACTGTGCCAGCCCCCATATGCTCTTCAGTTGCCCACATCCCAATACCTGCACCAACGTTTCAATCCTGGGCAGCTTTTCCATTTCCAAGCAGCCTTTAATTATCATCTTTTGAAGTTTTGCAAGACCAGAAAACCCTCTGAGGATAGAGTGCAATACAACTATATTGAAACTCATTAACAATATTATATAACCAAATATTAAATAAGACTTATGTCTAACATTCGTGTTGATAAAAACTAGTTCTTTTACACTGAAATAAATATTGATTCTTTATGTCTTTTTGTCTTCACTCAATGGTAAATGTAAACAACATTCACTCAGGTTAATGTAGAGAAGATGTGCCGCTAAATAAAATCTTGCATTAAACCATAACGAAGGATTTATATATCTTGTGGCTGCATAACATAGAACTATTACCATAAATACAAACTTGGAAATTTTTTGCAGAGATCTCAACACTTTCACAAAAATGAGAAGCTTGAGCTTCAAACTCTTCACAGAGTTCTTCCTTCTTCTTCTCCGCACTTCTCTTCTATGTATCTCTCTATCTGTGTGTCTCTATCTATACTTGTGTTTATTACAATCTACTTCTTCTTTAAAAAAAAAAACTTTAATCCACTTACATTTAAGACTGTAATAACTATCTACGGAGAAACTTAGCTTCAACAATTTAATTCGAGTGGCTTATATACGAGAGACATGAACTCTTTATCATGTCAAACTGCGTGACATAAACTAACTTGCTACAGACTCTGATAGAGTCAGCTGATGTGCTATTTGAATCAACGAGTAATTAATATTTTCAACACTCCCCTTTAATTATGAGTAGATTGGAATTTTAAAACAAAATATTACAAAAATTTTCAGAGCTAAACCTTGCTCTGTTCATGACAACGTTCATTAGGCAGAACTTGTCATTCCTAAATAACTTCGCAGATACTGGAATGTATCCATTTACAATGGTTTTGTATAGATTCCTGCAAGCTAATCTTCAAACCTGCAAAATTATAAACAAATTTCTTTATTGTTCACCAATTCTCTTATGAAATGATACCTTGTGTCAATGTGTTTTGTTTTCTTGTGAAACACATGATTCTTTGACAAAGCAATGGATGAATTGTTTTCACAAAAAATGGTTGTTGGTTCTTGTTGGTTCTGCGACAGGTCTTTTAACATTCTTCGCATCCAAACGACTTGACATGCAACGCGTGTAGCTACGACATACTCTGCTTTTGCTAAAGGCAAAGTTACTATGGGCTATTTCTTCGAAGCCCACAACACAACACATGTACCAAAATGAAATGTGTACCCAGATGTGATTTTTCTGTCATCTGGGATTCCTCTATTTCCATTGTCAGTGTATCCAATGAGTTTAAAATTTTCTGAAGTTGAATACATAATGCCAATATCCTTTGTGCCACTTACATACCTCAGAATTCTTTTTCATGCTTTTAATGCGAGTCTTTTGGTGGCTCCATGAATCTTGAGATCATAATTACTCCATACATGATGTATGGTCTCGCCACTGTTAAATACATAAGGCTGTGAACAAGCCTTTTAAATAGCGTAGGATCTATAGTTGATCCATCATCATCTTTGCTCAATTTTAAACCTATTATTATTGGTGTTGGAGCTACCTTGCAATTAGACATGTTGAATCTTTTTAAAATTGTACTTTCATACTTGGACTATGATATAAAAATACCACTTTCAGATTGCTGGACTTCAATGCCTAGAAAAACTTCATGAACCCCAAATCAGTCATTTCAAATTCACTGTCCATGACTGTTCTAAATTCTTTTATGCCAAAATCACTAGTAAATATTAAATAATCTACATACATGTAGACAATTTTTCCATGTTTGATGCTTCATGTTTCTAAATTCTAATCATGCATGTTGTCTCTTTTGGCTCAGGTTATAAGGCCATTTCTACTAAGAAGGAAAAAATATGAGGTGGAGAAATACTTTCCTAGTAAAATTCAAGTCACCTTGAAATGTGATTTGTCAGCGTGGAAGAAAGTGTACTATCAATAGGTCACTGAGAGTGGGAGAGTTGGATTAGAATATGGTGAGTGATTTAACTTGGGGATATTCCTAAATTTTAATGTTGTTATGGAGAAATATAGATGATTTGAGTCTTGCATTTTTGGTTCTATTTTTTCCTATTTTCATTGTTATGGTATTATTGTGTGACTAATTATTTGTTTTTCTATAGACATAATTTTTTCAAGCATGATGGCATAAGGATGTTTTTTCCATCTTCCTTATAAACATTTCTAGGACTTCAATTTTAGTTTTTGGATTTTACATGTTAATTCTTTGTTAGACATCCGTATGTTATTTGGTATGATGGTTACTAAAAGTGTTCCCTGTCAAATTACTGAAAAACACATGCAACTTGAGTTGTACATGAGATGTATTTGCTTGGGTTTCTTATTAATTGTACTTAGCCACTATTTGTTTATCACATCGTGTCATTACTGTCACATTGATTCTCTTATGTTTTCCTGCAACTCTACTCCTTGATTTTATTGCTATCATTTTCATCACATCCTAATGTATACAGATATTGCATGGATCATATTTCTGAGTTCCCTTTACTTGGCTTAATAGAATGGTTAGTTTTGAGTACTTTCTTGCTTCATTTTCCCGCCAAGTGTCTCATATTGGTTTATATGTTGAAAATAATTGTTCGATGCTAATGTTGGTGGTTGCATTCTAGTACTTGGTCATTGATCAATCAATGCTCATCTATGAGAAATATGTGTTGATTGATTATTTCTTTCATAAAAAATTATTGTGACCATGCAAAAAAGTTTATGATGACAACAAAAACTAAGATATACCAGACAAGCAAATTAGAGGTAGATGGAGAGTTAGCTTGAAATGTGTTGAATGTTTGGATTCCAGACTTGGAGAACATATCACACAAGAGCCATCTATTTCATGAAATTGCATGAAAACACTAACTTTCACTAATCGTGCCAACTCTGAAGAAATATTAACCAATGGTAGTCACCACTATCTTCTTTCCAAACCTGCAAGCTGTACTCAATTTGGAGAGGTACCTCGAAAAATATTGACTCTGACAGTGAAGGGTACTCCTTGAATGTGTCAAACCAATAAACCCCTACAAAAATTATGGAAAATGGAGCACACACTGACAACATAATAAACCCACAAAACATATATATCATGAAATACTCAACAATAAAACAAATCTACAAAAAAATGAAAGAGGTTGATGATGTGGTATTGTATCCCATAGATCTGAGTTTTACTTTGAACATAAATGGTCATCAATATATGTGCACAAAGGGTAGGGATGATCCATTCATATGATCCATGATCCACAGGGCCAAGTGGGTGGTGAAATGCTTGGAGGGCTTCACAAATTTTGTTTCAACACAGGGTTCATGCATAGCATTCTAGTTGGGTCAAAGGGGCTTTTGGGTTTTGCAATATTATATCTTCTCCCCACTTGTTTCAAGTCTCTTGTTCCCTAATTTTTCAAAGTATTTGGCCATCTTGGAGGGTTGTTGCAGGTTTATTCCATTGTTATTGGGAGGGAAGTAGAGTCGGGTGGGATCTAGCTAGTAAGTCCATTTGGGTTTGGTAGTTTCAGGGCCCTATATTGTGAAGATGCCTTGTTTTCACTGTTCAGGCTTGCAAAGTTGAGCAAGAAAGACATTTTATTTTGGATATATTTGTGGGAATCTTCTCGTGGCTAAAATGAATGATGCTCTCTTGTATAGTATTTTGGGTTTATTTCTCCTAATTATCCTTCTATTGACGTGTTAAGGAGCCTTATTTCAGAGTGTGAGGTGTTCAAAAATTCAAAATGAACATAGGGATGTTAGGCCTTTTTGGAGAGATTAAGGTAGCAGTTTTGGCTGCTTGATTTTTTAGTATGACTCCAGGAAGTTTTATTTGCGGCTTCATTAGTGACATTTTTATCCTTGGTTCCTAATGCAAGCTGAGTGTCCCTTGATGCAAAGGATAGATGGATGGATCAGCTTCACAATGTGGTCTGTTTAAATTTATTATAAGTTGAGGGTTTTTTCTTGGTTCATGATATTTTTGGGGATCCCTTCTAAAGCATGGCCAACAAAGATTGGACTTTCAGAGGGGTTATAACTTAAAGCCTATTTTGAGTTTGGAAGAAGTTTGCAAGTGGATAGGAATTGAACTTGTATTAGGTTGTGTCACTTGTGGAAGTGGATCGAAATTAGAATTGTGTTAGGAAGTGTGTAACTTTTCCCAGTGTATTGTATAAGTCTTGTTTTCTTGTTAGTGGGAAAAGTGATCATAGGTGGTGTGGGCATTGGTGCAACAAATTCTCAAAACTGAATATAAAATGAAATATTTTACATTATTATGGTAGAATTAAAAATTGTTAACAGGTGAATCAATTGATCATTGGAAATAATGTAGTTTCCATATATAAGCAACTTCAAGGGCCCCTTAAGAGTTTGAAGCTAATTTCAAGTAATGCAAAATACTTTGACAATTCAATTAGAATAATATTTGGTTTTAGACTTCTTGCAATGTCCAAGACCTTGACAATTCAATAGGATTTTTTTAAATTTTGGTCTTGGTAAAATTGAATAATCTGGTGAACTTGGTTTTAACTATATTTTTAAGTCTAGGATCACTGCTCACTACCTTTATGTGTGCAAGTTAATAGTGTGTAGCTGTAGTCAAGGCTCTCTATGGTTTTGCTCTTATTGAGTTCTCCTCAAAGGAAGAGGCCAATTCCATTTCTAAATTGAATTTGGTCTATAATGGTGCAGATATGTAGATGAATCCAAAGAAAGGATGCAATCTATCTTTCAAGGAGAAAAATCATGTTTTCATTGTTTGTTTTGATTGCATTGCATCATTGGTATATGTGCAATTTTTTTTACTAGTACTTACTTCCCACTACTTTCCAAACAATTCAATAGAATTAACTGAGTTTCCACAAGGTTCTCTACAGTATGCTAGTTGCTCATATTTCAAGTATTACTCAGTTCTCTGTATGCATATGCATTTGCAATGTTTTTATGTTTATATGGTTTAGCTTGATTTCTTTGTTTGTACTCTAAATCTTTTTTCTAAAGAGGAACAACCTTTGGTAGTGGGGTATATATACTATTTCTTTTGATTTTTAAGTAATTCAATCAAGTAATTTTATTTGGTTTAAATAGTCATTAATGTGTTTGATAGGATCAAGGATTGAGAGTATTACTATATTTGTTATTTTTGCAAAACACCTTAGTGTTAAATCCCCAAATTTCTTTTGGAAGTGGTCCTTTTGCAGCTGTTGAAGTAACACTTAATGAATCATTGTTTTTTCATAAAACTTCCTCAATCAATTAATTCTATTTGGTTAAAATAATGTTTTTTCACAGGGTCAAGACTTGAGAGCATTACTAAAGTGGTTAATTCTGAAAAAGACCTTAGCATCAATGCTCCAATATTCTTTTGAAAGTGTTCCTTTTGCATCCAATCAAGTAACATCTAATGAACCATTGGTTCTAGGAAAACCTGTCTGCTTTTCTTTTTTGTGGGTCATTTTCTTGCACATTTATTGACTAGCAAGTGATATTGGTGTTTATGCCATGATGAATAACAATTTAAGTGTTTAGCATAACCTGAACAGTTAAATATGAGTTGTTGAACTGAAGATATAATGGTAGTAGCCTTGAGAAACATTATATTTTGTATTCTAAGAAGTCAAGAGTTGACTGCATAGTTTTCTATTCTAAATATTTTAAAATGTTTTAGATCTTGTTCATTTTTTCAATTCAATCATTTGTAATGTTCATTGCTACTATAATGCTTCAGGAAGGGTTTTGATTTTGAAAGGAGAGCTTTGCTTGAGGAAATCAACAATGGTCATAAGAAATTTCTGCTAAAGATGCCACAAAATGTATCTTGTTTAGGCTAAATATGATAGGTCTGATGGCTATTTATTCTGCCAAAGTCACTTTGGATTAGCTCCTAGCTATCCATTTTGAAGTCATGCAATATAGGTTGGGCATACCAAATTGATAATTGAACATTGGCATCTACCCCAACATCTCTGGTGATGTGACCAGTGAACCTATGACCTGTTGAAATTTCCATTGAGAATTGGCAAAATATAATATCACTTTTAATATTATTTTGTATTCCTTTGAAGGTTTATTTTGCATGAAGAGCTCTGGTAAAGGTGAGATGTTTTTCATAGTATATAAAGAGATTGATTTTAGTTGTTGTGGGATAAATAAAGGAAACTAAATTGGATTTAAATAAAATATATTTGAAGGCACTAATAAATGTATCTTTTAATTTCCAATATATTTTAAGTTAAATATTTAAGATATTAGAGTACAACATTTGAGTGTGTTAAGCACTATATGAGCCAAACGAAAAGGAAGATTGCTTTTCTTCCTGATACAAGATGGAGTTTTTAGAGGTCCTTTAATCAGAAAATATTGTGTTAGAAATCCCACTAGGTTAAGGGACTTGCATCCTCTCTATGTTTAACAACAACTAAGAATATACGACGACGGTATCACTATTAAACAATTTATTGAGAAGAAAACATGAAGTGAATCCTCATGGTGTTGTCATTTGATGTTTCCCTATTTGCATCAGATATTTCAAAAAATGGCAGATTTTTATGTTTAAGAATATAGGGTGTTGTCGCAGACAACAATTCTTCAAATGATTGGATTGATTGTGAATATCTGGACTTGATGTTGGGTGTAATGAATGATTATGATGAGATCGTCTCTTTAGGAATGCTTGTTCTTACTTCATCTAGTTATTTGGTGAAGGAAATCCATAATAGTTAAATATTTTCATGGGTGATAAATTCTTATATTAGTGTTAGTAAAATTCTACAATGCTCAGATGCTAGATGTATCTTCACATCTCTCAAATTCAGCAATGTGTTTTTATTTTATTTTTGAAACTGCATCATATATTACTTAGCTGCACATAAACTGAATAGAGTAAATTTTGCTTATAAAAAATGATACAGACTACCTATCCCTATAGAGGTAAGAAGTCCTAGTGTATCAATGTTAGCCCCATTCTCAATAAATATAGAGGACCCTAGTATTAGTGTTTTATTGTGTCATAAGGGATATAGTTGGAAATGTTAAATTTTATACATATTTGTATATTTATTTCTAATCCTTCATTTAAATCAATCTGATTCTGATATGATTATGTTCATGTTCTAATGTTGTCAGTGGATAAATATTGGAATTCCCTTGTCCTCCAATTGTCTAGCCCACGTGTATGCATCTTTCACCTTTGTAATTTGAAAACCATTTGTATTTTCCAAGGACTCGAATGATTGTGAAAAATGTCCTTCATTTGAATATTTTTCAGTGTCCAACATATATGTCCTATTTATGCGGCACCAGAAGCTTTGTGACAAGAAATTTACTCTTGCTTATTCTATGAGTATTTTCTCTCATATATATTTTCCTTAGTATTTTATTCTATATTCTATGATTCCTGCAGTACAAGTCTTTTCTGTCTTGTATATTTGTCTTAGTATATTTTATAATGCATTCTATTATTGTTGTAGTTAAATTTTAGGTGCAAGGTTGTTAATCTATTCTTATTCGAGTAATTTTAATTTTTCCATGTTATGTAATTTCGTATGACCCTTTTTAATGGTTATAAACATTGGATGCATGCTTGTCATTCCTATAAATTTCTGGTATTTTTTCATTTTGCATCATTCAAGCGTACAAAATAATGATTATCAAGTTACTATAGATACATAATGGGTTAGATTTTGATACTCCTTCAAGTCTTTCAAATGCATTTATTAAGTGCAAGAAAGACTTGGAGGACTAGTACATGGTAAGCCATTATGGATATATTTAATAGCTTGATAATCATTATTTTGTATGCTTGAATGATTCAAAATTTGTTTGAATATCATCATTATCAAGCAATGACAACTTCTTAAAGGGTTCTAGATCTATGGTAGAGCAGCTACCTAATAATAGGTAGGATGTTGGTGGTTCAATTCCTTCGTACCCTATCATAAATTCGTGACTACAAAAACGACTAAATTCACATATATACGACTATTAGTAACTGATTTACCATATCTTATAGCGCGACTAACGTTTATTTGTATTTATATTAGTCATTAATATGTTATCATCTAGTAGTTTGTAATGTCTCCATTCAAATAATTGCATAGCAGGACAATTCCATCAATCCTACTAGTTCCCTAGGTTGGATGGATACATTTGGAATTTTAATAAGGGAGATGATAAATGATGTTCAAAAATTAGAATGGAATAAATATTTAATAATGTAGGTTATTAAATAAATACAAGAGAAAATTGAAGTGGCAATGGAGCATGGAGACAAATGGAGATTATGGGGTCCACACAAGCTAGAATTTATGTGCCACATGGCATCCTCCTCTTGCAATTTCGAATCCATGGGAAGCCTAATGTTCTTGGATGATTTAGAAGGCTAATACACTTGGACATATGCTTCATATGTTGAATTGGGAAGGAAATGTAACTTACATGGGAGAGGAAGATTCAAATGGGAGCTTCTTGGACATTTGGGGTAGATTCCCTAACATATATGACATCTATGACACCAATGATGAAGATCATATGACATTTATGACATATTGCAGACCTGAAGGATAACATATGACCATTATGACATGTCAAGTCTAAATATATCATCCAAGAGGGTGCTCATGTGAGTTGGGAAAGCTCAATGGGTTCCTACTCGAATTGGGGGAAGATGGAAGGCTAAGAAAGGGAGAACACATGGAAAATATTGAGCACACACCCTAATTAGAATTTTCTTGATTTTGTGGATGGATTGGTAACCTTATAAGGCTAAGGATGTTTATAAAATACAGTGATCAACCAAGAGAAGTGATTTTTATCATTTGATAAATTTGCATTTGTGAAGAGGGAGAGCTAGTGGATGACTAGTTTCTTTCCTTAGCCAATTTCGAGGGTGAAAGATTCCCATACAAGTTGGTGTTTTGAGAGTCCACTCAGGTATTTCATGGATATTTAATGCATTTTTTTATTTCAAGGTGTAATCTTCATGGCATATCATGTTTCCTTATAGTGCAACACATTCTCTCAACCATTTCCCCTTTTTATTGCATATTCTTGCTCATGGAGGGATTGTGCTTTGGGTGAGATATTGTACTCTTTGGGAGAGATTATCCTAATCCATTTCTAATTGTAATATGTTTAATATGATATTTTATAGATATTCAAAAATTCTTAGGTCTAAATACCAAATGGTTGTATGTAAAAGTGATTATTAATGAGCAAACAATGACCATTCTCCACTATATTGATTTATGCCATTGTAATGCTAATTATTTCGAATGCAAGAATTTATCTATGAGATATATATTATGAATGGACTTTAATTTATGAGTATTACAAGTTTCATTTCCAGCACTTAATTATTTGAAGTCATCTTACTCAATTTAATTGCATTTGGAGAAGATTTGGTGCCATTTCCCCAAGGGTCGAATTAGTGATTTTGTAGCTGTTTGGGAGAGGGTTATAATAGATTGTATAAAATAAATAATGATGCATATGATACCTTAAAAATGTACCTTAAAAATCATCTACCTAGTTTCATAAATTTGAATGGGTTTGGGAGCATTTGGGAAGCTATTTTCAACATTTACCTAGGGGGAATTGGAACCCCAATTTGCTAGAGAAAACTCCTACTTCGGCCAGAATATTAAACAAGTTTGCAGAAATATTTGGAGGGTAATAAATTATCCTTGAAAATAATATCCAAGTCTTAATATCAGTGATATACCTTCTCAGAATATTTGGTATCATTTGGATCAATTTGGAGACCTAGACATCAAAACTAGTAAAAGGTCGAAATAGGGGAAAAAGTGAAAATTTGGTCATTTTAATAAAATTTTGAAAAAGGGACTGTTACAAATGGTATTAGAGCATGTTCTTGGAACCTGATGGTCTTAACAAGGAGTCAAATAAATAATCCACCACCCTTAGAACCTGAATTTGAATATGTTTTTGTTGAAGAAGAAGAAATAGAAGAAGAAGAGGTACATTCTGCTGAAACTATGAATAACTAGGGGAAGGGACACACTGATGATAAGGAGGAATATATTAAACTCATGAAACCTATATTTGATGACATAAACAATAAAATTACCCACCAGCTTATGAAAGGATTCGAATTGTTAGCTAGCTAATTGGGAAGCAAAGGGGTAATAGGAGATAACAGTAGTTCACAATCAGAAGAAAAGAAGACAATGGGTGGGCATATTTTCTCAAGCTCAAGACCCCATAATAGAACCCATGAATTTCAGAGCACACCAAGTCTTAATGCACCTAAATTTATTATACCCAAATAAGAGCCTAACATTCAGGTTGAACTTGAGACAGTGGTGAAAGAATGGGATAAATTGGACGAAGATTGTAAGAAACGTCTACCATTTGATCAGTACTTTATGGTTGCAAACAAACTCAAAAAGAAGGAAGATAATAGGTATCATTACCAAAACAATGAGTTAAATTGTTCCATGGGTAAATTTCCACTCCCTACGTTTGATGGTTCCTCTTAAAGTTCTGATAACACTTGGGTGCAAAAATTAGATGTGTATTTTCAGCTAAATCCAATGGTCGAAGGAGATGCCTTAAACATGGCCATTTTACACTTGGAAGGAGATTCCAATGAATGGTAGTTCCATGGTATGAAAAATTTGGGTCATAATCAGGTTAAAACATATGTAGAATTTATTGATATGGTACTAGATAGATTTGAGCAAAAAGATCCAAAATTGTCTTTCAAAGAACTAGCCCAATTGAAGCAAGCCGAGACCCCTATTGATTATATGATGGAATTCCAAAAATTATCAGTGAAGGTGGATGATGTGTCTATGGGAAGGTTATTATTGTTTTTCACTGAAGTTTTGGCTGAACCCTTAAAAGGTTTGGTCAAATACCATAAGCCCACTATATTAAAATATGCAATGAGCTTGACTAGAGATCTCCAAAATGTGCTTCCCAAAACAAGATTTCCTCCCAAGCCTAACTTCAAATTTGAAAAGAAACCTTGGAAAATATATGCACCTGATAATAAGCCTTGGAAAAGAGATTAACTTTAAAAGAATAATAAATAAGGACTAAACAGGGATGAACTTCAAAGAAAAAAATTGTGCTTCACATGCTTTCAGCCATGGACATCGGGGCATAAATGTACCAAGGGAAAACCTCAATACATAGAAGTATTTTCTTATAATGATGAGTATGAAGTGGGTATGGATGAAGAAGGTCACCATTCATATCAAGAGGAGGAATATGATACATAATTTGAAGAATAAATACAATAATAAAATCAGCCTTCACCGGATAAAGCAAGAATGGCAGTACTTTCAGTAGTGCCTCACTATCACACTATTCGATGCAAGGGTGTGGTACTAGGACAAAGAGATTCAGTTTTGGTAGATGGAGGATCCAAACATAACTTCATTTATGAAGATATGGTGGAGAAAAGGAAGATACCTATTGAACCATTCGATGGCTTCACATTTGTCATCCCCGGTTCTAAAGCTGCAAGTCACCGTAGGTAACTATACTTTTGTTAATTTTTATGTGGTTGATGTTGCTGATACTAATATGGTTTTGGGAGTGCAATGGTTGTATTATATATGGGATCATATAGTAAATTATCAAATTCCTGAGATGAAATTTCAAGATTCGAAAGGTGTACTAAGGGTTGTGAGAGGGAAACACACTTACCCAAATCAAGTAGTGACTTGCAATAGNTGGGATTCTGAATGTCATATCACATATCCCAATACAAACATAAGGGTTGTTGAACACCCAAAGGAGATAGAGAAACTATTGCAAATGTATGAAAACGTTTTTAGTGATCTTCCACATGGTAGACCACCTGATAGGGGGGCTAAGAACAACATTGTTTTGGAGGAGGGTAATTCACTCAGTCAGATACCACCTTTTAGAAATCCCAAGAAATTCAGAGATGATATTGATAATTCAATACAATAACTCTTAGAGTTGGGACTCATTAGACCAATTTCTAGCCCTTATGCTTCTTGAGTAGTGTTGATAAAGAAAAAAGATGGAACCTTGAGAATGTGTATAGATTTTAGAGCTTTGAACAAGAAGACCATCAAGAATAGGTATCCTATTCCTATGGTTTATGAGGTCATGGATGAGATATTTGGAGCCAAATATTTCTCCAAAATTGACCTTAGATCAGCTTATCACCAAATTCGAATGAAGGAAGAAGATGTACAAACGACTGCTTTTCAATGTCATTATGGTCACTTTGAGTTGCTGGTTATGCCATTTGGATTAACTAATGCTCCAAACACATTTCAAGCAAGCATGAATAGAATATTTTTCAAGCAGCATAGAATGTTTTTTCTGGTCTTCTTTGATGAAATTATCATTTACAGTAAAACTGGGGAAGAGCACTTGCAACATCTAGAGATTGTGTTGAAAACTTTGCAAGAATAGTCCTTGTTTGCTAAGATGTCTAAATGTGAATTTGGGATGAATGAACTATTGTATCTTGGGAAAATTATTGGGAAAGAAGGATTGAAAGTACACATGGAAAAAATCAGGTCTATCTTACAATGGCCATCACCCAAAAACATCACCGAATTAAGAGGATTCATTGGAATATGCACCTATTATAGAAAGTTTGTGAAAGGGTTCTCCAAGTTGACTTCTCCACTCACTGATTTGAATAAGAAGGATGATTTCAAGTGGGATGAAGAGGCTAAAAAGGCCTTCCAAAAAATTAAATAGGTAATGAGTAGTTGTCCCATACTTGCATTACCGGATTTTCCTAAGCCTTTTGTTGTTGAATATGATGCTTCATGTGGAGGAATAAGGGCTGTCCTAAAGAAAGGCCAACACCCTATAGCCTTTGAGAGCATAAAGTTGCAGCCTAATGAAAAAATTTAATCCATATATGACACATAAATGTTGGCCATCATGCATGCATTGGCCAAGTTCCGACAATACTTGGTAGGAAACAAGTTTGTGGTGAAAACTGACCACAATAGTCTAAGGCACTTCCTCACCCAAAAGGATCTAAATGAAAGGAAACAAAATTAGGTAAGAAAGATTCAAGATTATGATTTTGATATTGAATATGTGAAAGGAAAGATAACATTATAGTAGATGTATTATCTTGAAGACCTTCCTTTTCTCTCATGGACATTGCCAAGGATTGGAAAGACATGCTACTAGTTGAATATGCCAAAGATAAATTTTCTTGTGAAGTATTAGATGGAATAAAGGGGGATGATAACTATAGGATCGTGAATGGGATGATATATTATAAGGGAATAATTTATTTGGTTCAATATTCAAAGCTCAAGTACAAATTTTTTCAAGAAGCACATGATTCCCCACTAGCTGGCCATCCGGGGATCTTCAAAAGTTATAGGTAATTAACGTAAATATTATTTTCGAAGGGGTTGAAGGAATATTTTCTCTAATATGTGAATGAATGTAAGGTATGTCAGAAAAACAAATCAGAACTTACATGCTCAGCTAGTTTATTGAAACCATTTCCCATTCCGAAGCAAAAATGGGACAGTATCTCAATGGATTTCATCACTGGTTTACCCAAATATTTGGGTAAGGATTTCATATATGTTGTAGTGGATGGATTGAAAAAATTTGTTCATTTCTTTGTTGTTACGTCATATTTTAGTGCTGCACAAGTGGTTGATATTTTTTTCAAAGAAATCTTCAGATTGCATGGGATCCCCAAGAGCATTGTAAGTGATAGAGATAGTAGACTCATGGGTGCTTTTTGGCAAGAATTTTTTAAATTGGTGGGAACTCAGTTGAATCCAAGTACAATATATCATCCAAAAAATAAAGGAAAAACAAAGAGGGTAAATCAATGGTTGGAAAGGTACCTAAGAAATTATGTGGGAGAGCAACAAAAAGCATGGGAAAAATGGCTACACTTGGGTGAGTTTTGCTACCACACCACTTTTCATATGTCAATAGGGATGTCTCATTTCAACGAGTTATATGATTATGATGCACTTGCCTTCTATGAGATGATATTTAGTGATAAGCGAGATCCAAAATATAAATATTGGGTGGAAGAGAGACAAGAAATTTTAAATCTTTTGAAAGACAATTCGTGGGTTGCCCAAAATCAGAAAAAAGAATATGCAGATAGACATAGAGAAGAAAGGACCTTTCAGGTCAATGATTTAGTATATTTGAGGTTGAAACCATATAAACAAACATCTCTCAAAAATAATAGGGCAGAAAAGCTAAAACCAAGATACTATGGCCCATACAAGGTAGTTTGGAAGATTGGGGAGGTAGCATATGAATTGGAACTTCCGAAAGGGAGTAAAATCCATAATTTATTTCATATTTCTTGTCTCAAAAAGTATCTTGGTCAGAAAATTGTCACTTCAGAAATATTTCCTCCTTTGGATGATGAAGGTCATCTCACACTTGTTTTGGAAAATATTTTGAAGACAATGGAAAGTAGATTGAGAAGTAGAACTATCAAAGAACACTTAGTACAATGGAAGGATCTACCAAGTGAAGATGCCGCATGGGAAGAGGAGAAGATTTTGTAGCATCCAAATATTAAATTGCTTGAGTACAAGAAATATTGGGTGGGGAGGACTGTAATGTCCCCATTTAAATAATTGTGTAGCAGGACAATTCCATCAATCCTACTAGTTCCCTAGGTTGGATGGATACATTTGGAATTTTAATAAGGGAGCTAATAAATGATGTTTAGACATTAAAATGGAATAAATATTTAATAATGGAGGTTATTAAATAAATACATCATAAAATTGAAGTGTCAATGGAGCATGGAGACACATGGAGATTATGGGGCCCACACAAGCTAGAATATCTGTCCCACATGGCATCCTCCTCTTGCACTTTTGAATCCATGGGAAACCTAATGTTATTTGATGAGTTAGAAGGCTAATACACTTGGTAATATGAATCATAGGTAGAATTGGGAAGGAAATGTAACTTACATGGGAGAGGAAGAGTCAAATAGGAGCTTCTTGGACACTTGGGCTAGATTCCCTAACATCTATGAAATCTATGACACCAATGATGAAGATGCTATGAAATTTATGACATATTGTAGACCTAAAGGATGAAATATGACCATTATGACATGTTAGGTCTAAATATAGCATCCAATATGGCGCTCATGTGATTTGGGGAAGCTCAATGGGTTCCTACTCAAATTTGGGGAAGATGGAAGGCTAGGAAAGGGAGGACACGTGGAAAATCTTGAGCACACACCCTAATTTGAATTGGATTGAGTTTTTGGATGGATTGGTAAAGTTAGAAGGATAATAATGTTTATAAAATATAGGGATCAACCAAGAGAATGTATTTTTATCATTTGTGAAGACAGAGAGCTAGTGGATGACTAGTTTCTTGCCTTAGCCAATTTTGAGGGTGAAAGATTCCCATATAAGTTGGTGTTTGGAGATGCCACTTAGGTATTTCATGGATATTTAATGGAGTTTGTATTTGTAGGTGTAATATATAGGTAATATCATGATTTATTCTAGTGCAACACATTCTCTCAACCATTTCCAGTTTTTATTGCATATTCTTGCTCATGGAGAGATTGCACTTTGCGTGAGCTATTGTACTCTTTGGGAGATATTATCTTGATCCATTTCTAATTATAATACATTTAATATGCCCTGTTATACATATTCAAAATATATCATGTTGAAATACCAAATGGTTGTATGTAAAAGTAATTATTAATGAGAAAACAATGACCATTTCCCCACCATATTGATGTATGCCATTGTAATGCTGATTATTTCGAATGAAAGAATGTATCTCTGATATATATATGATGAACGAAATTTAATTTATTATTATTACAATTTTCATGCCCATCACTTAATCATTTGAAGTCATCTTACTTAGTTTAATTGCGTTTGGAGAAGATTTGGTGCCATTTCCCCAAGGGTCGAATTAGTGATTTTGTAGCTATTTGGGAGAGGGTTATAACAGCCTATATAAATTGAATAATGATGCATATGAGACATTAATAATTTCCATTAAACATCCTCTACCTCTGTTCAGAAATTCGAATGGGTTTGGGATTGCCATTTTCAGCATTTACGCATGGAGAATTGGAACCCCAATTTGCTAGTGAAAAATCCTACTTTGGCTAGAATTATAAATAAGTTTGCAGAAGTATTTGGAGGGTCACAAATAATTAGTAATATACCTTTTTAGAATATTTGGGAGCATTTGGTTCATTTTGGAGACCTAGACATCAAAACTAGTGAGAGGTCGAAATAGGGAAAAAGTGAAAAATTGGTCATTTTAATAAAATTTGGAAAAATGGAAATTACATAGTTTATTTAGTAGTATATTTGGTCATTAATTGTTGCAATCAATGACTAAATCAGTGACTAAATCCGTGACTAACTCAATGACTAACTCAATGACTAAATCATTGACTATCAATGACTAAATTAATGACTAATGAGTCAAGCTATTAATGACTAAGTGAAATACAACTAAGTTAGTCAAGCTATAAGATAGTGTAAATTAGTTACTGTTAGTCGCCGACTCAAAAATACTCATTTGTAGTCGGATTTTAGTCATTTTTTTAATCATTAATTTTTCATTTTGTTCTAGTGGAATAATCTAAAATATCCGTGTATAAAGAGTTATAAGCACCCATTTAAACATTCCAAACTTTATTAATGGGTTTCAAATACACATTCATATTTCCAAACCCAACATAAACCTTTATTGGTATAGTGGCATAGTCATCTTGTGTTAGTATGAATTTAAATTAATGTCTTTCAAATTAATTAACGGAACTCTTGAAGAAATTCAATAAATATGGGCCATAGAAAGTATTACTTTGTTATTGTAATGATGTTTTTTGTTCTCAGAAATTCCTTATTCTATAATGAAGTTTTATGAAGTGTGTGGAATGAGACTCCATTGATATCAAATAGGCTCAATCGTTTATTTAATAATGTTGTATTTGCAACAAAGAAAATCATGACACAACTCGCGTTAATATTTAATTTTTACATATGTATTAATATTTGTGTTTTTATATATAAAATTAATAAGTATTGATTGGTGCAAACATGAAAACTAATTTTAGAAAAAACACATGATAACTTGCATAGTTCCCTTCTTATTATTTCCGAACATATAAAAAAAAAAATTTCATGTGTCTTTCATAGAAAACATTAATGATCGAACTATATCAAAATACACAACAATCCTTTAGATTAATATAAAAGGGCATAAGCATTAAATATACCCAAAAATATGGTTTTTACAGACCTTCTTTGTAGGGATTCAAGCACAACAATAGTTGTCTTTTTATTTTTTCACAAAATGTATGCTACCACTCCTATAAAAAAATAATTTTCCATATTGTCATCTAGATTTGAATCTTTTTAGCTAATGACTCATGTATGGACACGACCCTAGGTGATTCCATAGTGAATAAAACCATACATTTACATTTTTGCCTCTTTCATATGAACCATAAAATCTCCTACTTGATAGAATTTTTGAACAATTATCTTCTCCGTTATCATCCAAATGGTATTTCCCATAATCTACAAAAAAATATTTGATGTTTCATATTAATATTCATATTGGAGAAATACATATTTCAACAATTTTTTTGTAAACATGTATTATAGCATAGAAACATCAATTAGATGTGGAGGAGTACAAAAAATGTATACAATGATCATGTCCCCAAACGAATAAAACATTTTCATCATCCAACCATTCAAATTCGCTAATGAAACATTTAAATTCTTTGTAATCTAAAAAAGTAAAAAATGGACCAATGTCAAAATACTTTCTTGCAACTTTGATAATATCAACATTCAAAACTATGTGGATAATAATGATAACATCCATGCACAAAGTGAGTTTATTTGTTTTGAGGTCCTTTTTCGATAAATATGTGAATCCCAAACAACAATCCATCTACATGCAACACCAACAAATTCTTCATTATTGATTTTATGTCTACATAAAAATACAATAACCAAGTATGTAATCACAACAATGATATAGATTCCATTAAATTAATATGCTTGTAGAGGCTGACAAAGAAAAATAGGTGCCAAGCATTTCTCAAGATCAAGAGTCCATATCAATAATGTTAAAATATAACGATGTAAAAGAAAGTCATTAATAATACAATAACACAATCCGATTATAACTCGTTATTAAAATATATGTTGCAATGCTAAGAAGTCTAATATTACAAGTTTTTATGCATATTTAAATAAGAGAGGAATGATCTAAGATCAAGCATTCCATCCAATTCATAAACAACCTCATATACACTTATCACCAAATTATAATCTTCTCCTAAGATACATCATAAGGTTGAACGAAAATGCAATTTTCAAAAGGATTTCCTTGAATATTTGCAACTTCAAAGACAATCATAGCTATACATTTGTAATATGCCTCTACTAACCTGATTATTCTGTAACTGAAATACAAATGTAAGTGTACAATGTACCGGTTCCTAGCATGGATTTCAAGGCCAAGGTCCTACTAGTAAAATTTCTAAGTATTGTTGTTATTTCGTAAGTTGTAATTTGAATTTGTAGTCTTAGGATACTGAAGGGCTTGATACAACTACACCATGGGGGAAAACGATTCCACTAGGTGGAGAGTTGAATGGATAGGAAGTCGTGAGTGGATGACGAGCGCTCTGGAAGAAGAGTGAACTATGGATGCTCACTTGAGAACCTATGTTTATGGGTTTTCATTCGAAGAAAAAATAACTATCCTCTGTAAGCTAATAGTGAAATAATTATTTACGAGCGTAAAGAAAATTATTATTAAATGATCATAAGTCAAACTAAGTGATCATCCTAGCTATAGTAATTTTGGTAGATAAACTTTTTTGTTAAAATAGAAAATAATGAAGGTTTTTCCTAATTCTTTGTAAATATAAAATAGGAAAAAGTTAAAGAATTTATCTTTTCAGTTTATTACACCAATAAGTGTATTTGGTATAGCAAGTATTTATAAATACATATTTATAAAATATGGACATAATTGATTATTATAAATAATTTGAATTATAAACCATTATAACTAATTAGATTATTAGTATTAGAAGAATTGTTATTATAAATTATTAAAAATTATGAAAGATGATCTCTCAGTGTGTGGAATCTCGGAATGTCATGTGGAAGATGGCATATCATCCCAGGGAAATGATAGTTCGAGGTTAGACTAGAGAGGGGTGCGTAAGCATTACTCGTTGACATCGCAATCTCCAAGTTATACTATTGTTATATTTTGTTCAAAGTGTTATATTAATATTCATATTTATTGTGTATGGATTGCAAACGAGACGACGTCACCTTGAGAGAGACTATTTTTAGATTGATTTTTATGAGTATTGGTTAATGCGTCGTTGTTTAATGAATTTACTTTTGTTGCCACTTTGCCATTAAATTTAAAACAAAGATACTAATATACATTGATCCATAGCAAGAGGTCACGAAGTGAGAAGTAACCTTTGTTTCAGATAAAAGAGAGGGGTATAACTTATGTTTTTTTATTATTATTTCTTTTCCGAGAAAAGAAAGAAAGCCTTAGCCATCTCTTAAGTCTTGTTTTTTTGAATTTTATTGGGAGTGAAGGCGCAAGCCTTAGCCATCTCTTAAGTATTACTTTTTTGAATTTCATTGGCAGTGAAGGCTCAAGCCTTAGCCATCTCTTTAGTCTTCCTTTTCTAAATTTCATTGGTAGTGAAGGCGTAACCCTTAGCCATATCTTGAGTCTCCCTTCTTTAAATTTTAATGGTAGCGAAGGATCAATGGTAGCTAAGGCACACGTGTTATATTTTTAAAAGTTTTATTCTCAATAATACGAAGATCAGTGAAAGATTGACAAGCACAGAAAGACAAAGAAGACATAAAGATTTATCCTAGGAAACCCTCCCAGGGAAGAAAACCTAGGAAAACATCCTTGATATAGAATCTAACAAAGTATAGTTTATGACCCCAAGAATAAGATAGTATGCTTCTTCTCCTCCAGATGGAATCCTCTTTCTCTCTCTAGCGAACTTGCTTGAGTTGTGAGTGTGTCCAAATGAGGGAGGCACCTCCCCTATTTATACTGATAAGTGGAGAGGCCTAATAACCCAACATGGCCAGCGTCTCCTCCTAATCAAGGATGAATTTTCTCGTCTCGAAAGTATTCAAACTTTACACAAGATAGAGGCTTACTCAATACATCAACCACTTATCCTTATGAACATATTAGAGTTGTACAACTCCCTTCTACACCATGTCGAGAATATAATGGAACTTTATCTCTATGTATTTTGAATTGTCATGAAACATTGGGTTCTCTATCAGTTTGATGCAACTTTGATTATCGCAGTAGATATTGGTCACATCCATCTCTATATCGAGCTATCTTGTCAACAACTTGCGGATCCAAACTGCTTCGCTACAGGATAAACATGAAACAATGTATTCAATCTTTGTTGCACTGATAGAAACACAAGTCTGCTTTCTACTAATCCGTGATATCAAATCTGATCCCAAACTAAAACAACATCTTGAGGTAGTCTTCATGTCATCAATGCTCCTATCCCAATCTGAGTTTGTATAACCATGTGGTTTAATCTCACCATCGATTGCATATATGAGGTCACAATCCAATAGACCCTTAACGTACCTCATCACATGTTTTGATGCAACTAGGTGAACATGTTGCTACTCCACCATATGCTAACTCAATGTGTTTACAACAAAACATATATCATCTATCGTATTTTCTAGATACATCAATGAGACAATAATATGGTAGTATAGTACATAACATCAACTATATATGACGAGTCATCATTCATGAGCTTCAAGTTGGTTAGCATCGGAGTGTTCATTGCCTTGCAATCCAACATCCAAAATCACATTAGGATATCAACAACATATTTTCCTTGATTAGGAAAATCTCATCTGGGAATTGCATACTTTAATACTAAGAAAATAGTGCATCATACCAAGATCTTTCATTTCGAATTCAGCAGCAAGCTTCTTCTTACATTCATCAATAAGTTTCTTTTCACCTATTAGGAATATATCATAATAATATATAAATAGAATCATAAGACGCTCATCGACAACCTTATATTAAAGGTTGGAATCTTCTTTACTATTGGTAAATCCCAAGATCATAAAAAATCCATGAATCCTTCCATACCACATTCTAGGTTCTTGATTTAACTCATGAATATAATGTATTCTTCAATCTACATACATGTCTTTTCCTATCATAGGTTTCAAAACCTCTAGGTTGCTCATTGTATACTTCTTCTTCTATCACACCATTTAGAAAGGTTGTCTTTACATCAATTTGGTGTAGCTTCTATCTTGGCTGCCAAGGAAAGGATAGTTCAGATTGAGTTATATCTTGCTACTAGTGCAATAATCTCTTCATAATCAATTCCTTGTTTCTGTGAGAATCCTTGAGCTATGAATCTTTCCTTGTACTTCTCAATACTTCCATCTATTGAATGTTTTGTCTTGAATATCCACTTTGAGGAGACAACTGACTTTTGTCTTGGTCTTAGTACTACATCCCAAACATCATTCTTTATGATATACTAGAGTTCTTCAATCATTCCATCCACCCACTCCTTCTTCTTTGTAGATTCTTCAAAACAGGTAGGTTATGTATCAACAAGATTATATAACAAGGCCACACACAACAAAATTTGAACCCAAAATCTGACGAAATTTGATGAAATTGATCGTGTCGTCGGATTTCACCTTTAAAATTAGGAATTTTGATCAATTTTTTAATTGATACATGGCATTGTTGGATATCTGACGACCATTGAAATATGACGACTACCGTGAGTTATCCGGCGAGATCCCGTCTGATATCCAACAATTCCATGATAGCGTAACTATGGTAATAACATCATATATCTAACGAATTTTGAATTTTAAAAACTATAATTTATGGTAACATTCCGACGTGTTGACTATACAAGCGATGGTATGCAGAAATTATATTCTTCACACATACTGTTTTCCATAAAAGAATAAACAACTATTTTAATTCTTTTTTCTCATTAAAAATAGTGAAGTGTGGAGCTTGATTTTTTAAGATCGATAATCTTCATTCAAGATCTTTATGAGAAAGTGTCAAATGGAAATATTCCTAATCCAAACAAACAAAATTGACAATTGCTTGCTAGATTGTGGGATGGACTGAAAAGAAAGGGTGATGTGAAATGTTATTGTCCATGTAGTTAATGCAGGGGATTTAAAAGGAGAAGAATAAAGATCACAACAACCAAAAAACAATGTGGGGAACATGGACACACTGAGGGGGGACATGAATATCGTCCATTTGTAAGTTTTGCATTATATGTTTTTATATTGATTTCTTTTGTAAATGTATGTATTATATTAACTAATATCTATTGATGCTTTCATGTAATTATAAAGGAAAGACATCCTACGACATATTGTCCAGAGGGTGTGCTTTCAGAACAAGTACCGAGGGAACATGGAGCTATGAATAATGGAAAACAAGTTAATGATCATATTGAAGAAGATGATCATACTGATAAGATAGTTGTATATGACGGTACAAATGCATTGATCCATGATACATTTACTATTATAATGCATGATGATGATCATGAAAATGATGACTTTGATGGTGTTCATGATTTACCACTTCTTGAGAAGGCATACAGACCCCTTTATGAGGGATCCAACATAAATATTCTCTCTGCTATATTGTTGATAATGAACTTGAAGGTTATGAATGTTTTTTCAAACACATCAGTCACATGGATGTTAAGGTATGTAATATATTCCATCACATATATATGATGGCACTAAAGGTTATCACTGTTCATCTAATAAAATTATTGTTAATTCATAAGTCAAATTAATATGGATGAAATGTGTTTCATTAATATTGTTTATATATTATATTAAATAGATTTTTATTTTTATTTGTTGTAGCTTGATAACTGAATTTTTGTTACCACCGTCAAATATTTTACCTCCCACATATTGATATTTACTTGCCATCATGAAAGAAATTAGAATGTAGTATGAAGCAATTCATGCATGCCCTGATAATGATGTTATATATTATAATCAACATGAAGTTGAAACTAAATGTTCGGAATGTCATATCAGTAGATATCGAACAGATCAAGTGAAAAAATGTGTCTCACAAGGTTCTTCGTTATATTCTCATTATTCCACGTTTGCAATGACTGTTCATGTGCAAAAATAGACCACAATTTATGGATTACCATGCATAGCACAAAAATCAAGATGACGTTATTCAAATTCCTGCAGATGGTTATGCATTTAGAGATACGGAGGAAAAATGGCCTCACTTTAAACAAGAACCTCATAATCTTAGGATTTCTTTGGAAACCGATGGTGTCAATCCATTTGTAGATATGAGATCTGTTTACTCGATGTGGCATATTTTTGTTATCAGCAAAACCATTCCTCCATGGTTGTCAAAAAAGAGGGAGCACATAATGTTGTCGATGATTATTTTAGGTATGTCTCTACAACAATATTTGTTATTGTAGTGGCATCTCATTTGTCATATTTCATTGCATAATGTCATATATATATATATTTTTTATTTTTCTCTTGTGCATGGTTTATATATCTAAATGGTTGTAATAATTATATATTTTATATGTTCAAATCAATCAGATAAGTACCAAGTTAAAGACATGAATGTATATATCGAACCTCTTATTGATGAGCTACTAAAGCTATAGAATCACGTCACTATGTATGACATATCTAGACCAATACAACAAAGGGAATTTCAATTCCATGCAATGATTGTATAGACAATACATGATGCCCCAGGGTTAACCCATTTTTGCGGTTTGGAATTATAAGATCCACTTTAATTGCATTTATTTTTATGAACTAGTTAATATATTATGCAAGTATGATTTTTAAAATATTCAATTCATTTTATATATATTATAATTGACATAGATAATCCATCTCTTTATGTATGTCTTCAGAAAAAGGGAAATTTTTCATGTCTAGTTTGTGGTCCTAAGATCAAATACCGTCGTTCCAAAAGTTTAGGAAAGGAGGTGTTTGATCAGTATAGGAACTTCCTCTCTAAGAATCATAGGTATTGATCTACCGAAATTTTTTTTTTCAATTGCAAGCAAGAGACGGCATTAAAACCACAAAGAATGACACCTAACCTATAAAAGTTGAAATATAATAGAAATTTTCAAGGTACGTATGAATCATTGTATATGAAATTTTGTTTATTGCGTGTTGTTTACTATAATTGACATTGATTTCTCTAATTTCTTTATAAACTATGATTCATGATAGTCATCGTGATCATGGAGGAATTAATGGGATTCCACGGGGAATGAAGTTCATCCTAAATAGTTCAGTGGGTTTCCCTACTATGAGCACCTACAAATATCTGATTTGTTTGATACAATGCATATCGGAAAGAATGTGGCTGAAACATTATGGTGAATATTGGATGGAAGAAGTGAGAAAGAAAAAAACTGTCAAAATTTGCAATGACATTTTTGAATCCAACCATGCAATGAAAGACAACATTAAATTTCATAGCAATAAGACCAAATTAATATAAACTCACTTCCATGGATTTTAACGGAGTAGCAAAGTAATGTTGTAAAAGACGTCATGCGGAAAATTAAATTTCCCACCAAATTTTGTTCGAACATGAAGAATATCATATCAAAGAAAGGAGATTTTATGTGGTTGAAAACACATGATTGAGATATATTCATGAAGGAAATTATTATGGTATGCATATAATTATTTCTATATTTTTTTTATTCTGGTACATATTGTTGGTATTTTTTTGTCTACTTTTTGTCAAAATATTGAAACGATTTGAATATTATTACAGTATGTTCTAGCTCTCTCTCTCGCAGACAACTTTGACAACAATGTCAAACAATTTATATGTAATATTGGGAAAAACATGAGGTAAGTAGCATTTTTTTGCATGCGCCCAGTATTTGTTTAATTCATTATAGAACTTATATTTGATTTTTGTGCACTAACTCATGTTATGTAATATAATGGTTTTTTTTGTTAAATCTCGTGATTGGTTTGCATCACTTCTAGATGGCTGTCATCTAAATAAATCCATAAAGAATATATAAAGTGTTGGAGGAGATAAATTCCTCATCTCATGTTTGAAATGTAGAAGCATCTGCCTTCATAATTTTTCAATGCACAAGAACACTACCTCATACACCAAGTTGAGGAGATTGAATTGTGTGGACCTGTACACTCAAGGTCCATATGGATGGTTGAGAGGCACTTGAAATTTTTGAAGGGTTTGGTTAGACAATGAGAATGTCCTAAGGGTTCTATGATGGAGGGATATATGGCATACCAAAACATGATGTATATTAGCAAATATCTTCCTAAATTAGCGTCAAATATTAATTTAGGTTGTATTTGTGATCTGCACTCCAATAACAATTTCAAACGGGAGTACATGAAGGGGAAAGGTAGATTGAGGAAGGTGAAAGGTAATTATTATCTAGTGGATATTAATTAATATAATACATTTGACTATTTATTTTTATGTATATTACATACATATTCTATTTTTAATATTCAATATGTATCAATTAAAAGTGTATCCTTTGTTAACTGAATATATATTTGTATTGAATTTTAATTTTATTTTCTCAAATTGTTGGTTGAGATTGGGATGCACTTCATTTATACATCGCAAACAATATTGAATGGATGAAGGTATGGATTGAACGATCTGAGCAATCTAGTCGTGGAATATCATGGGAAGGTGTGGCTTCATTGGTTAACGCATCACATCTCAATGGAGATACCAATCTTACACAAAGGGAAATTGATTTATAATATGATTTAAAAGATAAGAAGACAAGAATATTAATAAAAAACATTATTTATTTATTTTGCAAACATATTGTTGTACAAGTTGATTTTTTCCCTATAGGGCATAACATGCACTTAATCACAAATGGATCATGATGTAATGTTTATGTGTATGGATTATTGTACGTAAAACACCATAAGGTTATGTGGTACAATGGTTGTAAATATCACATCAAAAATTTGGATGAAACAATGGAAAACATCAGATTGTGGGATATTTGCAGTCTTTGAGATGACCAACATTTCCTCTAGAAGTGACCTATGGGTGTTTGGAAGATATTCTTTATTGTGACTTTAACTCCTTCAAGGAAGTTCTGTTTGTTGTCAAATGATACAGGTTACGATTGAATAAACGTGCTCGATAAAAAATTATTGAACATAATAATGGATTTACCATGGTTAATACAAGGTTGCTTGAGCTAGGAATAGATCCCTATGTTCTTCCAAGCCAATGTAAACATGTATTTTAGTCTGAGGTTTCAGGTAGAGGGGGTTGTTCATTTGTTGGGAGACACAATCCAGGGGGAAGGCCTGTAAATTATAATGTAGAGGAATGTAATGAAGAGGTTCTCGAAGAAGAAGATGATGTTGAATATTATCAACATGAGTTACATGTTCATGCTCTAGAAGAATATGTCGAAGAATTAGGTGAATCAGATGATGTATCCACTAGCACATAATGAGAGACAAGTGACCAAAAAAATGACCAAAATCCTCCTTTAAATTACCACTTTTGATTTGGTGATCATTGGTGGCTAAGTTTCGGTCTCTTATCAAAAGACCAAAAAAGTGGTCATTTATAGCTTGTCCGTTGGTCATTAATTTGGTTGCATATTTGGTCACTAATCTGGTCATTAATATGGTCATATGTTTGGTGACAAGAGAACAAAAATTAGCCACCAAAACTGTCATTTGGTCATTTATATGTTAATTTTGGTCATTTGTTTGGTCAATTATCTCCCATTTGTTGGTTAGTTATCTCTCATTTTTTGGTCACTAATTTAGTCATTATTCAAGTATTCATGTTTTCTGGAGATAGGGTATGGAGGAATCGAACCACCAATCTCTTGCATGTAAGGAAGGTTCTCTTCCATTGAGCTAGTACCATTGAAGACTCTATAATACTTGCATAAGTACCAATATTATTCGTGTACTTCAGACATCATATATAGATTATAAAAGGCAATGGGAATTAGCAATAAAATCTACTATAGTTTGATCATGCACTCCATAAATCCAAGTTATACAAAAAAAATATTGTCCTTCTATATATTCCTTCAAAAAAAGTACGCATTAACACATTCAAAGTTCAAACAGAGATCCCATTATTTTTTCCATCACTTCAACATATTGCTCAACTAATTTACCAATTCTCTCACCTAGATCAACAATTAGCTTATGTGCCTTTGCATCTATGGCATATGGGACAAGAAACCCATAACCTTCACCTCTTTCAACTTTAACACTCCCAAAGGTCCATGTGTTAAATTTGAAAAACATACAAAGACAATAAATAACAACAATAGTAGATTACACTAAAATTATCTCCTTAAAAAGGTGAAATGCTTCATGCATGGAAATACTCATGTAGAATTTGAAAACAAACCTCAACAAAATGAACAACAATATTTGGCAAATACTGATTTATTGGGCCAAGAAGTTGAGGATCAGACATGCAGTTAGGAAGCCGGTAACACATGAAAAATAGGATTATCTCAAACATAAGAAAATGCACTCACATAAAAACTAAATCCAATAGAACTGACATCAAGTTAACTACAACGTTTTCTAGGCATACCTCTCTACCATTGAGCAGAGAAGTTCATGTAAAACCTTTTCTTGAACTAGGTCATTCTTTATAGGAAGACAATTCAACTAGGTTGCAGAGATATCATTCTTGACAAGCTAGAGCATGGTAGTTTTATATTTTTTTTATGATTCACCCATTAGGTACGTGGGGAATTTTCCCAAGGCCACTTGATCTAGTTTTCCAACACTTAGTCATTTTCAGGACTTTCTCCAAAGTTTATCTTGAAACCCTATTTTGGAAAATACATAAACTTTTCTTTAGACATGATTAATGAAAACTGAGATCACGGTGAGGTATAAAAATCAACAGAATACATCCTGACCATATGATGTAGGAATTTACTTTAACCTATGATTTATGGCGGACATTTTTTTGACACTACTTAGGTAATTTTACTTTCACTGGTGTAAAACCCTATTTTGGTAGACCTATAATTTTTTCCTCAAAAGTGATTAAGAAAAATTGATACCATTCCTAGATATCTAGTTCAACAAGCTATAGTCTGGTATCAAGGTGTAGGAAGTTTAGTCAAACCATGAATTATGGCAGGAATTCTCTTAGAGAAGTTTTGACTATTTTTTGCATACTTAATTTCTAGAGTTTCACAAAATTGCAATTCTTTTCCAGAATGATGCCATATTTCAACACTGACTTAATGATACCACCAGGACACCATCATGTGTCTTTCCATCCTCATCACAAATGCCACATCATCATAATTTCCATGACATCACTTTATTTTTCATTCCTTTGTCCTTCATTGAGTTTTTCCCTACCATCATGTCTTTGGTCATTCTTTTCTCATTATTGAACTCCTTTGACATCAATGACAACCGCATTCAACAATTTGGTAAATTTTTCGTACAAGAGTTCTTAGCATATTGTTGGGTCAATACTATTCTTTTTTTCAACATATAATTCTCAATTCTCATATCTTTTCATGCATTGGATTTTAGGTTTTTAATTATTTCAACATGGGAAACCGAAGGAATCATGAAGAAAATATGATCACACTAGAACTGATGGAGAGGCAAAGAAAGATATAATGCGTGAAAACATGAGAGAGTTAAGAGAAAAAAGAGTATTGGAAAGAAATGTGGAGGCACATGGTGGTGATGAAGAAATGAAAAATGTGAACCTGGCACATGGTGGTGATAAAGGAATGTAGATTTTCAGGGAACACATTGATGAAAGAAATGAAGAACATGGAGGTGACGAGGAAATGACAAATGTGGAGCAAACTATAGGTAGCGTCGATATTGAGATCATGATTGGTGAGTAAATAATTTTTTATATGTTTATAATTTACTTTATAATATATATATATATATATATATATATATATATATTTGATTTGAAAGTTCACATTGTTATAAATTTATTTTTATTTTTATGTAGGGTCGACATCCAACATACAACATCCTACCACACTTACCAATTCACAGAGATTAATTAGAAGCTGCAACAATATCATCATTGATGATACGTTTTTGGAGAATACGGATTCAAGTAAAATTGAAGAAATGGGACCTCTGATGCCTTATCATACAGATCGTTATAGAGTAAGAAAGATATTCAAAGAATATTTTGAAGGTATTTTTGTCATAGAACAAGATCAATTGTTACATAGATTGTTAAAGAGAAAATGTCTAAGAAATGAAATTACATTATTGGGCATTCAAAGTGCCAAAGAGGCTAAATAAAATGAGATTGTATCACAAAATATGACCTTGTGAGAATTTGATTCACATTTGGATCTAGGATTGCAAGGCACTCTCACAATTCGAATTACTTTGCAAAAAACCAACAAAAAACTTGAAAAAGGAAGAAAGATTACATACACATGTGAACACAAAGTGGGTATTATTGAACTGTCTAACATATAAATGTGTTTAGAATAGGTATATATTACATTTGGAACAATTCATGAGGATTAGGAATCCATTTGGGAGTGTACATGTGACATGGCCAAAATTAACCTCAATCCCCCCTAGCTGGACCAATAAAGATCCAACTCAGCCCAAACAGTCACAAAACCTCATGTGAACATTGGTGAAGTGTGATGGGGAAATATATGAGTCCAAGGCATGTGTGGGTGAGAAAATAGAGGTGTGCGTGAGGCTCAATGTGACAATAAATGCTCTTAGGAGAGCCAAAATAGACAAAATACGTCATTAGCGACCCTAGTCAAACCCATATTCCCCAATTCAAGGAGGTAGCACTCCAATACATTAAATGAGGGTACACATGTGTTGGGTTTACCAATCTAGATTTTTGGTGCATGTGTGAATGGTCTGAAAATAACTAGTTCACCTCCTAGATCAAATTCCCTAAGTCTAAACCATTACAACTTAATGCTTAGAAGCAAAAAAAATTGACCGAGGTATAAACTAAGGTACTAAGGATGAAATATTGTTCTAACAACCCCCTTAACCTTGAATTAATACAAATTAACCAAAAATATTTTGTAGGCCTTAGCAATAAAGGCTCAAGTCACCTCATACAACAAAAAAATATTTTTCCATGAAAAAAGGAAAAGAGGTAAACCACATGGGAAGAAAACCTCTCCTAAAAAATGGACATGGGGATGAAAATATGAAGGTGAATGGAAGCCATAACCATGAATCACTCACTCCAAGAAATTATATCAAGTAATGGAATGTATTCTCAGTAAAAATCTTGGTGAATATATCAACAATTTGCTTGGTGGATGGGAAATATTGCAAGGCTATCACATGATCATACACTAAACCCCGAATGTAGTACATATGGATCTCTATGTTCTTGGTCCTCTCCCTCTGTACTGGATATGTAGAAATATTGATGGCACTTTGATTTTCATACCAAATGACAATGGTTGAATCAAGTGCAACATCAAGTGCTTGAAGACTTCCTTGCAACTATACACATTATGTAGTTGCATTCACTACTCCTCTGTATTCGACCTCAACCGAAGAAAGATAAATGATTTGTTTTTTATTAATTGAACAAAAAATGGGACCATAAAAAAACATAAATACAAAACATTAAGTGGAATTTTTGTCATTGGGATCTCTAGCCCAATACGAATCACAAAATCCTACTAGTTCTAGTGGAGAACTAGTTGTATAGTGTACCCCAAAACGCCTGGTGCCTTGGACATACTGAAGGATATTTTTAGATTCCTTCCAATGGATATCTTGTGGATGCTGCATATATATTTGTATAACACTAAAAACATAAGCTAAATCAGGTTTGGTATGTGTAATATACAACAAACTCTCGACTAGCTGTCTATACAATGAGTACTCTACCAAAGGAGAATCACCAAATTCACCTAGTTTTATGCTAGAAAGAAATGGGAAATTGGATGCCTTACTTTCATCCATTTCAAACTTTAATAGAAGGTATGAAGAATAATTATTTTGGATGAGCAGGATCCCTCTTTTATATTGCACAATTTCCAAACCAAGAAATTGTTTTAGCAATCCTAGATCAGTTGTTACAAACTCACTGTGTAGAGATGCCTTAATTGATCCAATTTGTTTGGTGCATCTACCTGTAATTAATATATCATAAAAATAAAGTACAATGTCCTGCATTACATAATTATTTCTCTACACACATTAGGATCATACTTGCATCGAATAAAACCTATTGAGAGCAAAAGACTATCCATTTTGGCATACCAAGCCCTTGGGGCTTGCTTGAGGCCATAGAGTGACTTATCCAACCTGAAAACAAGGGAAGGATCCTATGGGAAAATTTAGGTTGCTTCATCTATATTTATTCCTGTATCTCTCCATTAAGGAATGCATCTTGACATCCATGCAGTGAACCTCCCAACATTTACTAGTAGTAATGGCTAAAACTAGCCTAGTTGAATCCATCTTTGCAACCGGTGCAAAGGTCTCTGTATAGTACACTCCTTGGAATTGAGAAAATCCTTTGGAAACTAGTATGGAATTATACTTAATATCAGAATCATATTCAACAACTTTGGTCCTATAGACCCACTTACATTGCACAAGATCCCTCTTGGGAGGAAAGGGAACCAATTCCCAAGTCTCATACTTTTGTAGATAATCAAATTCATCTTGCATGGATGAATTCCACCTTGGGTCATGATATTATTCATGATATGACTATGGATCAGATTAAATCATCATATAACAGTTCTCAGTAAGATAAATTTCACTTGCATAAGAAGCATTGTGAAATTATGATCTTGTTTTTCTAGGATCTATAAGAATGCCTGCTAGATCCCCAACAACTTGTATGGTTTTCTCAGCCCACTTGGGACTTGAAGGTGATTTATGTAAATAAATTTAATATTCATCCATTTCATTATCATAAATATCATAAAAAATGGTGGTGGAGTCATCACTTACATCATCATGGCTTTGAGGAGAAGAGAATTCCCCCAGTGCTAGTTCAAAATCTGGTATAATCTCCTCTTTGAAATGCACACTTATCTTAAATAAAGTTTTGTGAGTGGATGTATCAAAGAGCTTATAACCATTTGTGTCTTCACCGTAAACAACCATGATGCATTCTTTTCTCCATGGCTACAATTCCTTCCTCTTTTCTAATGGAATTCGAGCCCATGCCCTTGAGCCAAAAATCCTGAAATGTGAGATGTTTGGTTTGTGACTAAAACAATCCTCATAGAGTGTTTTCCCTTTCACTAATTTATGTAAATCCCTGTTATGAATATATAAAACACAAATTATTTCTTCATCCCATATCTCAGGGATCAAATCCTTTTCCTCAATCATGCATGTATCCATGTCTTTCAGAGCCCTATTTTTCCTCTTTGCCACACCATTTTGTTTGGATGTGTAAGGGACCAAATGTTGCATTTGGATGTCACATTCCTCACATAGGTGATGTGAAATTTTTTATTGAAATAATATTTACCATTATCATTTCTAAGGATTTTAATATTGTTCCCACTTTGATTCTCAACAAGGGCCTTCCAAATCTCCAGAGTCTCAAAGACTTCATATTTTAGCTTAAGGAAGTATACCTGACAAAATCTCGAGTAATTATCTATGAATGTCAGAACATACCTTGATCCTCCATATGAGGGAGTGGGAAGAGGACCAATGAGATCTAAATGAACCAATCCAAGTGTTTGTGTATCTCTACTTTCCTTCCCCTTCTCATACCTGTGCTTTGGATGCTTTCCCACTACACAACCAATGCATGCACCATTGGAAGATTTGATAGGAGGAAGCCCTTCCACCATCTCATCCTTGTTGAGTGCTTGAAGGTATTTGTAGTTCATGTGACCAAACCACTCATGCTATAGCTTGTAGGTATCGTTGGCATGAGATAGAAGCGCTTTCCCATTGGAATTTGGAATAAATTTAGAGAATTTATACATTCTAGCTTCATCTTCTGCATACCCCAATTCCACAACTTTGTTGGAGGATATTTCTGTTATCTCTACCATAGATGGAGTAAATGTTATTGTCTTGGCTTCTCGAGTATGTGTCATTTGGTATAATGACAACAAATTTTCTGAGAAATATGGTACATAGAGGACATCATTGAAATATCCATGGTAAAGGTCGATCCTGCCAACTCCCTTGGTCTAGATCTCAAAGTCATCTCCCATTCGAACAACTGGGCCATTATTCGAATACATGGAAGTGAAGATTTATCTAGCAGAGGCCATATGACTGGATTCTCCTAAATCAATGATGAAGGTGGAGGGATCAGAAGAACATACAACCAAAGAATGGCATTTCTCCTTATTGTCAGAACCTGAGTTGCCATCCTTCTTCCTTTCGCCATCTAGGATTGGGATGTTGTTTTTCTCCAGTAGCTGCACCATCATGTCAATAGTCACTAGAGGAAATTTCCACTCAAAATGGGCCTTTTAAATCTAATTCAAATTCCATGTCATCATGTGTTAGCCAATGAAATTGATTTAAATTTGAAATACCGTATAGGTATTAAACACTTTTTAATATAAATTTGAGGATAGGTATCATAAACACTTTTTTGTTTGTATTTTTGACATATCGCCCTGTGTTTTTACTCAAATTTTGATCAGGAGAGCTCGTTTGATGTGGAATTAAATTCCGCATCCAACGAGTACCCACTTGGCATACTTTTTATGGACCCCACTACCCCAACGATAAGAAATAAATGAAAAATGTGATGATGATGTCATCATCACATTTTTTAGGTATTTCTTGTTTTTGGGGTAGTGGGGTTCGTCAAAAGTATACCAAGTGGGTACTCGTTGGATGTGGAATTTAATTCTGCATCCAATGAGCTCTTCCGATCGAAATTTGAGTAAAAACACGAGGAGATATGTCGAAAATACAAACAAAAAAGTAATTTTTTCTTTTCTTCCTCCAAAATTAATAAATATTATTTTATTATTTTAACTATTATTTAATAAATTTTTCTTAGGAGGCCCATTTTGAGTTGAAATTTCCTCTAACGATTCTTCAGGCATGAGCTCTCTGGATTCCATACCTTTTGGAAATAAGTGTATTTGATTTTCTCCTTTCACTTCCTGTCCTTGTCCTTGTAATGATTCGAACCCCCATCAGGATTATTTGGTCTATCTTGCTTCTTCTTCTCTGGTTGTTTCAAACTCTTGGATTTTTGCTTTCCTTTGGATGCATTTGAAACACCTACAGCAATATCTTGATCCTTTTTTGTCTTGATGGTTCCCATTTTCACTAGCTTGTTCTGCTCTTGAGTCAAGGACTGCATGAATCTTTCTAGTGTTGGCATTTTCCAATCTCGAAAGGTTAGCTTGCTAGAATGGAATGTGCTAATAAAAACCGATTATTCTGGCCCCAACTTCGAAATGATTGAAATTATTAGTTATTCTTCCTTATTCTAAATTACAAACTACTTGAGTTGAAGTACCAAAGAATTAAATTTGGTGAAGAACTCCTGGATGGTGTGAAAATGCGCTGGGCTCAAGGTGATGAGCTCATTTTTGAGCCGGTGTCCCCCTAGTTCAATAGTATTCCCAAAGAGATATTCGAGCATGAGAAACACTTCATTTGGAGTTTTCAAAATGCTAAGATGAAACATGATATCTCTCGAAATGCTAAGACATAACATCCCAAAAGCTTCATTTAGTCTATTGAAGTATTTCAACTTCTCTACTGCAAAGTTTGGTTCCACTTCTGTACCCATGGTGACCCTGCAGAGACCCTTAGATATCAGTTGGATGACCATATTGGCCTCCCATTCAAAGTAATTGAATGGAGTGATAAATATGTGGTTTTTTTATCTCCATCCATGCTTGCGCTAGTGGTGAGATTTTGCTAAAAGTACCTGCAAAAGAACTCCGATTTTATTTGGAAAATCTCTTAAATGCAACTAAAACACTCAAAATTGATCTGAAACTTCAATCAAATATGGTACCATGTGATAATTTTATTCACATATGGATCTACGAGCACAAGAGAATCTCACATTTTGAATTACTTTGCAAAAAACCAACAAAAAGATTGAAAGAGGAACAAAATTTACATACATGCTTGAACACAAAGTGGATATTATTGAATTGTATAACATATGAATGTGTTTAGAACAAGTATATATTACATTTGGAACAATTCATGCAGCTTAGGAATCCATTTGGGAGTGTACATGTGACATGGCCAAAATTGACCTCAATCCCCTCTAGGTGGACCAATCAACCTCCAACTCGGCTCAAAAAGTCATGAAACATCATGTGAACATTGGTGAAGTGTTCTAGGGAAATAAATGAGTCTAAGGGATGCGTGGGTGAGAAAATAGAGGTGTCTTGGATGCTCAATGTGAAAAGAAATGCTCCTAGAAGAGCCAAAATGGGCAGAATACATCATTAACGCCCCTAGTCAAACCCATATTCCCCAATTCAAGGAGGTATCACTCCAAGAAATTAAATGATGGTGCACATGTGCTAGGTTGACCAATATAGAGCACTGGTGCATGTGTGAATGGTCTGAAAATAACCAGTTCACCTCCTAGATCAAATTCCCTAAGTCCAAACCATAACAACTTAATGATTAGAAGAAAATGAAATTGACTAAGGTATAAAATAAGGTACTAATTATTTATTACTTTTCTGACATACCTCGGTCCTTGCATCACTTACAAGAAAATGATCTCATAATTTCATGGTTTCTCGTAAAGCAATTCTAACAGGGGTTGTGGCAAAAAATACTGTAACCAGTCGTTTGTTGTCTATGACTACAAGAACGTTTATGGAAGCATACAAATTTTAGGGTTCAATTAGATGAGGATGATGAAGTTGCATGTTGAGGTGTTATCTGTAGGAAACCTTACCAAGATAGACTTCTAGATAATGTGAGGGACATAGTGAAAGAGTTTTGGCATTTAAAATCTCATGCCTTACCAAATGAAAGTGATGTTGTGCGACGTCGTATATTGAAAGGAAAATATGAAACTCATTCCAAACACATAACAAAGATCACTCATTAGAGGAAATTTGGGGTCTAAAATGGGCCTCCTAAGGAAAATAATAAAATAATAGTTATTAATTTTGGAGGAAGAATGGAAAAAACTACTTTTTGTGTTCGTATTTTCGACATATCTCCCAGTGTTTTTACTCAAATTTCAAGCGGGAGAGCTCGTTGGATGTGGAATTTAATTCCGCATCCAACGAGCACCCAAGCTGCATAATTTTGATGAACCTCACTACCCCAAAAACAAGAAATACCTGAAAAAATGTGATGATGACATCATCACATTTTTTCAGGTATTTCTTGTTTTTTGGGTAGTGGGGTTAATCAAAAGTATGCAATTTGGGTGCTTGTTGGATGCAGAATTAAATTTCGCATCCAACGATCTCTCCCACTTAAAATTTGAGTAAAAACACAGGGATATATGTTGAAAATACGAACCAAAAAGCAGTTTTCTTTTATGACAAATATGTCAATTCAACCATTATAGTTGACTCATTTTATTGAAATTCTATTGGTTCTTAAATTCCAACTCACAAAATTTATTGTTGGCGCATTTTCTTATAAGGCCTATTTTAAACCCAAAATTTCCTCTAATGCAAGTGGAAATGTTCAAATTTTTTATGGAGAGTAATGTTGATCTGAAGATTTCCATTAACACATTTATGAAGCTTAAACCATGGTATGTCAGACCCATCATTTTTCGTGACACATGTTGTTGTTGATACCATGTAGAATTCGAATTATATTATGAGACATTTCTAAATTTTGGGATGCAGTGTTGGCCAATTAACACCCCTCCTTTGAGTGTTTGTGAATTTGTATCTAAAATATCTTAGAATAGTAGAGTCAAGGTAAATTAGTTAACCTATCTAAGCAACCAACAACATATCATAAACGATAAGAACATGAAAAGAAGATGACAAGATAACATCGATATACGTGGTTCATCCTAATGGGTTACATCCACGAGAAGGTAGTCTTGTATTATCTCTAGAATGTATTCTCCAATCTTACAAGAGAGCAAAGTACAAATACCCCAAAGAATATAGATGATGTACAACAATGTCACAATAGTACCACTACTACATCAAGAATACATGATATGTAGAGACTCACTTGACCCTATTATATACTAAGAGACAAGGAGGAATTACTCTCACATATTGCATGTGGGATAATATAATTCTCCAAAATAACATCTCTTAATACAATACCATGGACAAATACTCTACACAAGTAAATACATCACCATATATAACTATGGGTTAAATGTATTACTCTTTTACATAAGATTGTAGACAACTTCCGACATAATATAAAGACATTATTACCTTCCAAGGAATATAATATATTCCAACACTCCCCCTTAATAATGGCTGGGAGAAGGGCCCATACTAACATTAAGGAAGGAAGGAGTCATTACTGCTCCCCCTTGATGCCAACTTCCAGAAGAGCCAAATCTGAAAAAGAAGATCACTTCGGCTGATGGAATTTGACGATGAACAACTGCTTCTCACTGAATCATGAAAGTGCACACGAACCAGGTTGTACGATGAAAGACCTAATAATAAAATGTCGAGAACATGTGACGTAGTCCAATTGCAAGATGCCCAGATCACCACAAGAATCATCACAACCATACATGATAGCTGAAGAACTATGATATAACATCCACACCAGTGTACATATACCTTATGACGACCGATACAATAGAACATGTGGCTAAGAACACCACAACAGTGTACAAAAAAAACCCAGATGGCCAATACACATGTAGATAACAGACATTCTTCCAATCAAGGTGCAATATAAATATATGTAGAAGACCTCAAACATAGAAGAAACAAGACCCCAATGGTCTACACATTGAAAATGATATCATACAGATGAACATCATGAATTTAACAGTAGAAGATGGTGCTTCATTATTTCTGGAATAAGGTGAAAGCCTAAACAGAGAACTTATTTGCACAAGAACTTTCAAGATTAAAGCATATAAAGATCATAAAACAAAATTGCTCATACAGAAATGAAAATGCTTATATACAAAAGGTTAGCAAACATCATATAAAGGAATGGCAACATAATATGATCAAATAAAAGATTAACTTGCCCATTAAAGAAAACGAAGCTACTTTTACACATTAAGTATTAGCCACAACATATAAATAGTGATCCAAATATTTCACTTAAATATATGAAAATTTAGTCATCAAGCAACTAATCTGAAGCATAGGTACATTTCTAATTAGTACGAGGTCAATATGCAAGAGATTAATGCCCTGAAAATGTCAATGCTTCCATATAGGAACGCTAGAATATAAATTTCATTGCAACAAGAACAAGGTGCTCATGATAAATAGTTTAAGATTTAAAGATTGCTCAAATCCATATAAATATTGAGTAAAAGATGATTGAAATAAACATGACATGAGATATAGATAAATCAAAATGTTTAATATGATCAACATATAGAAAATTATGATCAACTCATGATATCACTTATAAAAAATTATGAAATGACAAGTCACTGAAGGTTTTAATCATGGGTTAATTTCTTGTTAACACTATGTAAATATGCAAGAGACGAAATGCCCTGGAAATGTCAATGCTTCCATATTGGAAGGTTAGATACAAATAGCACAGGAACTAGATACAATCTCTGCAAAACATGAAAACGAAACTATATCCCAATTAAATAATTTATGACAAGTAAAAAAATATGATATCACATGGATTAAAAAAAATGATTTTACTTAAGAATTTAATTAGCAAGAGCAGATAATGATCATAAAGATATTACTTATAAAAGAATGAAATTGCTTTTACACAAAGGTCAACAATAACATATAAATAAAGTAAATAATGATCACTAGATAACACATGAGATTGTTCTTATAAAATTGTTTTTATAAACAAAACAAAGAAAAGAACAAATTAAGTATTAAGTATATTTAAAAAATATTTAGCATTAGATGGTTTATAGCTATCATCGTGACAAAATATTAGAGATCCATGTCCTTAAAAGATGCTAGTATTTCCATATAGAAATGTGAGACAAATATATAGCAAGAACAAGAAACGATATCTTAATAAACATGATTAGAAGCAAAACCTAAATGCAAAAAATGAATAACATAAAACTTAAATACTTTATCGTACTGATCTGAATCTGCAAAAAACACAGTTAGAAAAACAGTAAAGGAAAGAGAAACTTTTACTAACAACCATTTGAAAATATGTGCCAAGAAAAGCTTAGTATTATGTTATAGTTGCATAGGTAGATCTAGAATGGTTGTTCCAATTCCAAAAATAGGCTATAATACAATATCTGGTAGGAAATGACCAAGTTACGGCCCTTTTTAATAACTGTCATTTTTATTATCGAAAGGAAGCCCATAAATGCCCAATTTTCTGTTCTAAGCATGTAGGTGGATCCAGAATGGTTGTTTCAATTCCAAAAATAGGTTAGAGTAAATAAACCGATAAAAATGACCAAGTTATGACCCTTTTGTATAACTATCATTTTTATTACCGAACAAAAGCCCATAAATACCCACTTTTCTGTTCTAGTCATGTAACAGGATCTAGAATGGCATTTCCAATTTCAAAAATAGGTTATAATAGAAAAAATGGTAAAACATGACCAAGTTATGGCCCTTTTGTAAAATTGTCATTTTTATTACCGAAAAGAAGCACAAAACTACTACGTTTTCTGTTTTGGACCTATAAGTAGATCCATAATGGCATTTCCAATTCCAAAAATAGGTTATAATAAAAATTCTAGTAAAAACTGACCAAGTTACAACCATTTTGTATAGCTGCCATTTTTATAATCGGAAGAAAGATATCCTTGAGGAGAGCCCCAAAACCATGTGGATCTATAGAGAAAACATCAAGAAACCATTGAAAAAATTATGCAAAAATCTTACACAGCAAGTTAGGGTTAGGGTAAGAAGAAAAAAACGCAGAAATATGCCTAGATCTGAAGAGAAGCCTAATGGCTACTAGATAGAAAGCAAATCTAAAACAAAATGACAATTCCCAAATGATAATCGTTATATATTGAAAGCTATAGAAGGTACTATATCATAGCAACCTGCTCTGATACCATGTTAGAATAGTAGAGTCAAGCTAAACTAGTTAACCTATCTAAACAACCAATAACATATCATAAAAGATAAGAACAAGAAAAGAAAAGGACAAGAGAACACCGATATACGTGGTTCACCCTAATGGGTTACATCCATAGGAAGGTAGTCTTATATTACCTCCATAATGTCTTCTCCAATCTTACAAGAGAGCAAAGCACAAATACCCCAAAGAATATAGATGATTTACAACAGTGTCACAATAGTGCCACTACTACATCAAGAAATCATGATATATAGAGATTCAGTTGACCCTATTATATACTAAGAGATGAGGATAAATTAATCTTACATATTACATGTGGGATAGTATAATTCTCCAAAATAACATCTCTTAATACAATACCATGGAAAAATACTCTACACAAGTAAATACACCACCATATAACTATGGATTAAATGTATTACTCGTTTACATAAGATTGTAGACAACTTCTAACATAATACAAAGAAATTATTACCTTCCAAAGAATATAATATATTCCAACAAAATATTATGTGTGCGAGAGAATGATCAAGTATTTTATAAGAAACAATGCGTCGGAGGTAAAAAATGTGAAGAATGTTCCGATTTGGCCCTTTTTAATGCTAACTACCCCATTGATGCAAACGATCCTAAATTGTCAAATCGCATTGTGAAATGGAAGAGATATGATTATGTTGATTATATTCATGTTACAGATTCAACAAAAGCATCAAGAAAGCTTAATTTAGTTGAAAGTGATATGTCTTTGACATATTTTATGAATTTGTTCAGGGATCAAATATATGATTATATCAAGCACTCTCACTCAGCACGACGTCAAGAGTTACAGTTAAAGCAATCATGAGATGTATTTCGAAAAGGAACAATATTATCCATTGTCGATTTTGCTGAAAATTACACTTTCACTTTGCAAAAGGAGTACAGAGTGATTACTATCATTTAGACCATGTATCTATACTTGTGCATATTATGTATAGACATGCAGAGCTTGATGTCGATGGTTTTGATAACAATGAAAATAATTGTGAAGTGATTAAGGAGTATAATTTCTACATCAGTGATGATGTGGTCAGTTGGTTGTGCTGGTCAGTTTAAATCGTTGCGATTATTCTTATGGTTGTATCGCCTTCATAGAAACATGGATGTTCACCACACATAGATATTTTTTGAAACAAGACATGGAAAAGGAGAACACGATGGTGTTGGGGCCTCCGTGAAACATGCACTTAGGAGATATAAAATGAATCACTTTGCTTCTCTCGCAAATTCAAACGATGTTGTTAATTGGTGCAAACAAAATTTGAGCCATGAATTCAATGAAAGGATGGGTAATGTGATAAGGTTTTTCTAGAATATTGTGATGGGTGATGTTGATATATCAATTCCACATAATTGTACTGCAATCCCGAAAACAAGGGGCTTACTCTCCATTAGGAGTAATAAAATGACAAATATACACGCAATCGAGAAACGAAAGTATTCTTGATTCTGTCTTAAATGTATTGATGATGTAGATTATTTGGATCAGTGTCAAAACCAAATGAACAAATTTTCGAAACCATGGAGACACCAAGAATTGACACCATTGCCCCCATTTGTAAATATCAACGATGTAGTGCACGAAAATGAAGTGCTTGTGATTGACAAAGATCATGATCATGTTTCTGATTTGGTTAGAGAATTTTATGTATTTGTTTTCATTGCATAGGTAGATAATCCATAAAAAGTGCATTATTATTTATTGAGATGAACTAGTTCGAAAAGCACATTGATGCAAGAATTTAAAGACCCGTCAAATTATACGTATGCAGTGGGTTCAATGGTTTTAATGGGACATTTATTTGTAGAAGTAAGGAAATGTAACTACCATATTCTTTTTCAATACTACAAGTCAAATGTTATATGTTCTCAATACAGTCATTTGGTCATAGCAGCCGTGTTGCAGTTGAAGGCAGTGAAGAGTAGGACAAATTCCAATCATAGACAATGGAAATTGTCGATAGAATATCATAATGCCATTCTTGATAATGTGCCACTGGCACATTTCATATGAATCAATAACGCATTAAGGTTGACAAATTTTTGTTCTTTGATTCTAGGGTGGGTCAGTGGGGGAGGGGAAAATGAGCTTCCACCTTCATGTGGTTGGCCTCGTTAGTATAGAATATATATAATTCTTGAAACAAAGAGAAGCTCTTTTTAACAAAATATCCAATGATAACTCAAGTCTCATATTCTCATATTGAACTTGTAACTTCACCATTGTATGACAATGATCACATTAATGATATTATGCCTTTGACAAAACTGTTCAATATAAAGGTAAGAAGGCTTTGGGGATGAATTTGTGATTGAGAAGTAATAGCATGACAACATAGTTAAATTTGTTTGTTTTTCACGTCATGTTCATTAAACATGGATTCCCATAGTTAAAGGTGTTCTCTTTTCACTAGGAATATATTGTCAAATATTTTCCTATCTTTCAAAAATCCCCGTTGAATTTTTGAACTAAGTGAATATGGATTTGAGAATCAAGAATCCTTTAAAAAGGGTATGAATCTCTGCATCATGATTTGTTATTTTCCTATTTTCTCAGAAAAACTTAATTTCTAGATTTACTCTAATGTCAAAGATGACTCCCCCGCTTCTTCCACCCCATGTTCGAATGATTGTTACACAATGAACCCACTATATTTTGCTCGTAATAAGGATGACTCCTTTAGTATAAAGTATTGGGTGTAAAGGAATAAGGTGGAATTGTTCCACCTAAATAAGAGTCTTTCATGCTAGGCATAGTGACAAGATGGAAATTTGAGCTTAATATTAGGCATTGGCACACTAACCAAATGCCACTAACCATTTAAATCCAAAATGCAAGGAATAAAAAGAAATACTCATACACCCACCAATCCAAGCAACAAAGAGCCACTTCCTTAGAGAAAAGGAAATGACATCTTCTTCATCTGATAAACTCACACTCAACATCCCCAAGTCACCAACAAATCCAAAATTACACCTCTAGACAAAGTTTACTCCCGCTTACTTTTACTGAACTTAAACATCGATGTTCATATTTTGATGAATCTAGAACCACCCCCCTTGAGAAAATTTCTCATGAGACCTACCATGCAAAGTGGCATGAGACGCATCAGATCCATCCATTGAAAATTGAAACAACGACCATTAGAAATAAATGGAAAGTTAGCGTTTGATTTACCAATAGAGAATAGTTCATTAGGGAAGCCAACACAATGTTAATTGAGCACCATTTTTTATGATGCTCCCTTGAGGTAGGATAGAAACTTCATTAGTGAATTGAGTGTTATAAGAATTGGACTTTGGAAAATCATAGGGAGAGACTATTGATGCACTTTTGAAGCCCAAATTGAGTGTTATAAGAATTGGACAATAATTTTATTTGTAAGGTATTTTATTTCTCAAGTTTGGGAAATGGTTGTTAAGGATACATCAATTAAAGCAATAGATTGGATCTTTATTGAGACAATTTGATAAGACTTGAAAAAATAGAGCATCTCTCTCTACTTGATTATTGGTATCTTTATGTATACCACACAAAAGAGTTACACTATTTCCTCTAGGAAGAAGTATATATTCCCCCCAGGCCTAACCGGATTTCCTACTTTATCTACTTTGTTAATTTCTCTTCATACTAGAAAAAAATGGACTTTAGGAAATCATATAAGGGACCTATCAATACACTTATGAAAAAAAAACAATTTTAATTGTAAGTTATTTTCTTTCATAGTTCCGAGAAATGATCATTAACAAATCACTAATTACAAAAATAGATTGAATTTCTAGAGAGACAACTTGATCAAGACTGAAAAAAAGTGCACATCTCTCTGCTTGACTATTGGTATCTTTATCTAGACCACACACAAAATTTAAACAATATTTCCTCTAGGAAGAGGTATTCCCCACACCTATTGCCCCGATATATGTTTCACGTTTATTATAAGGAATATACTTCAACAATTTTTATGGTTGCAAGGGATATATCCTAAAGAGTTGTGTTTTAAGATTGCAAGGATTATATTATAAGGAGTTCTATTTGAAATTATGCCCTGTTTTTAAACCATGCCAAGCATCTAAATTACAACCAATTTTTCTCTTGAAAATTTGTCAAAATAAATATAAGTTATTTTAAATTATATTTATTTTTAAAATCAGTTATTTTAATTTCTATAGAAATTGCATGATTCTATTGATGCATTGTAGTGGTACTATTGGTATATTTATTTTGTGTTACACAAGTTGTACATTTTTTAAGAAGGAAAGGAGTGTTTTCCTATAGATTCCACCCCTTTCGTTTCATATTTTGTGAAATAAGTTGTGGGATTACTTTTGCAGAAGATTTCTTCATAGCTAAATTCCGTTGTAAACATAATTCACCTTGGTTTTTCATTTTGTTGCACCCTTGGTTAAATAGAAAAATACAAGGGAAAATTCTAACAATTGATATCTTGTTAATTCTTGAGATTTGCTTGCTCAATATGATCGGTTTCATAAGAAATCTACATTGAACTCTCCATTGGTTAAAATTATGAAAGCCGATATAGATCTTGTCATCCTTAATGAATATAATTATGATATCAACCCCTAAATGTGAATCATAGTTGACTCATTGTGAATAATTTCACAGATAAAGATTCAATAGGTCCTAGATGACACATTTTAAGAAAGACTCTTCAAAGAGATAATATTATTAAATTTCACAGATAAAGATTCAATAGGTCCTAGATGACACATTTTAAGAAAGACTCTTCAAAGAGATAAGATTATTAAAACTACAAGTTCTGTTTTTTAATAGTTTTCTTACAACAAAAAAATTAATAACAATGATCAATCATAATCTAATGCATTTCAATTCATCTAACTAATAACATTGTGTACAATAGCCCATTCAATAACACTACCAATAACATTATAGCCCATTCAATAACAGCACAATCATTTACATTGATTTAATGTTTTAAATTGAAACATCATGTTTTCAATTTTTCAACTTGATATCCAAAAATTTCAAAATCATGTACATATAAAAAAATATAATACTTTTAAACTACAAAAATACAGCTTGGACTTGAATCGCTTCCTCCACTTTGGAAGCAAAGGAATCATTAGACTCCAATAGAGGAAACAACTCATTATTGTCCATTTCCAAGGGCATCCAAGTAATTTTACCTGTAATTTGCAACTGTAGACAAATAATTCATTAGCTTAATCATCATGGTATAGGATCTACATGGGTTTAAAGGAACCAAAAAACCCTATGAAGTAGAAAAAAACATAATTTTATAGGGCTACCAAATGACCTGATGATATTGAACAAGAGGAAACATGAACCTCCCAAGCGTGTGATTCTATTGTTGTGGTGTTGAAGTACCCGCCACTCTGCTCCATACCTCCTATGCTTGATTTTTTTCTACTACATAACTTCCTCTAGAAATAGAGGGAGACCCATTCACTCAAGTTTGGGATGCAAAACCATCCTTGGGGACAGAATTCTATGTCATGATGTTCATTTGGCGAGGTATACCATTAGGTGTCTATGTTGCAGTCCCAGGATACCAAGGATACCAAGGACCCTGCTTCACCACAACATTCCATAAATAAAAAATATCCACATAAACAATTTACTTCTTCCTTGAGTTCCAAATTAATAAAGTTTATGATGAAAACAAGATCAGAAATGAAGAAAATAAATTACAACATAAATGAAAAATATAAATTTTAAAGAAAATACAATACACCATAAAGGAAAAATAAAAATTTTACCAACTTGAACTTTCTAGATTTAAATCAAGGATAGAACATTCAGATTGCATTACCTGCTGATTTCCAGCCATATCATGGCATGTAGTTGTTGGGATGGTATGTTGTTGCGTTGGTGTCACATAAGCCATTGGTTGATCTGTCTGAAGAATCATGGATCCAGTTATGCATCCTATAGGGTTATTTGGAATCTATCATAAATACATTGAAAACTATATTAGAAATCACAATCATAATGGAATAAGAATAACAAATATATATATATATATATATATATATATATATATATATATATATACCAAATTCAAGAATTCCAATTTAAAAAATGAATTCTTACCCATCAATTGGCATATGTTGGAAACCACGTCTTTGTGGAGTGTCCAAACCACCTGATGGCCTCCATATTGTTGGTACTAAACCTAAATTATGGGGGTACATGGTGCCTTGAGGTTGAGGAAAATGTGATACAACACTGGAATTTGGTGGATAATAGATAGCTTGATATCCATGTTGAACAAAAGCTCCTCCACGTCCAAAGGGGGATGGAATAGTCTGGGGAAAATGGTTTTCCAAATACATGCGCCCAACCTCCTTTCATTGAGAAATAGATACATAAATACGTTTACTAATCAACATATAATCTGCATGTGAACTCAAAATTAAAGAGAGAGTTATTTTAATAATAGATGAACAATGAGATACTTAGGTGATTCATATCAACAAATGAAATTATTACTAGATAATTTTGCCATAGCTTTATTTGCACTAGTACAAAATGAGGAATTAGCTACTACGTGACTAAAAATTTTAGTCACCACAAGTATTTCAAGTGATTTACTACTAAATATTAGCAATTTTGATTGACCCAACTATAAACGACTAAAATTAATGACTAATTTAGTCATCAGTTAACAAATATGACTAGACAATAAGTGATAGAGTTAAAAATGACTAACATAAACGACCAATTTAGTCACGGCATAAAAAATGACTAGCTAGAAGAATATGAATTAGCCATTTATGTTAGTAATTTTTTATTGTCACTCCAACAATGAAAAATTCCAATTTTGATGATGATGTTTTACAATTTACTAAATTTTGACACTTCAGATAGATTCTCTCTAGATCCATCTGCTGTGTTAAAATTTAGTAAATCGTAACATTGTAGATGGATTTGTGTTACAAAGGGTATTTGATGAGTTAATCCTAATTAATATAACCCATAAGTTAATTTGTGCAAGATAAGTACAAGAACATGCTAACCATATTTCTACGTTCAATATCCTTGGCCATTTTGTATACCTTAAAAGATTAATAAAGTGAGATCTAGACCACCCAAGTTAGACCTAGTACTACAGTATAATGCTTACTTTGGGGAGGCTATGGATATGTTTGATAACATATCCATATGACACTAATAAATTAATACCGATGATAGACAAATAGAAAACCTCTACTACATTGGACCACATCTAGACATCTATAGAGGTAAATAACACTGTCAAAATACATTTACTTAAAAAACTCTATCCACAAAATATATTAATATATTCTATATTATATAGTTACAAAACATACCATATATAAATTATAAAACACACACACACACACACACAAACACACACACACACACACACACACACATATATATATAGGTCTAGTTGTGTTCAATTCGATTGCAAGGTATCGATCAATAGTTAGTCCAGTCCAGGTAGCCACTGTGTTCCGTATGTTCCACCCATGTTGGGTGGGCCTTTCGGTATATGGTTGTTGGGAACATGTGTAACATCATCTAGTCAACATGGGGCTTAAAGTGAACATGGGGGGCTTCTCTTTAACGGGTGGTTTAATGAATGGTAGGGTATTGTAACCTAATTGATAAAAGATACCAAGAAATATCTTCAACAGCTTGTTACAGATGTTGATATACCTTGAGAGGAGTACTCAGGGAAGGGGCTATAGATAGTATTCCGAGAGGGGATAGAGCCAGGGAGAGGGAATAGATAGAGCCATTAAGGGAGGGGAGGGTAGGTTAGGTAGTGCCCAGCATCATGTAGGTTATCCTTAGCAACCATTCCCATAATGACACCTCTCTGGTTAGTTAGTGATTGCTTGATGGCTGCTAGCTTACATCCCCAATAACACACCCAGTCACCCCATCACTCCCACCAGACGAGATCAGGACCGATGGAGACCCTCGCCCTTTTTCTTTCAAGTGAGCGGGTTCGTACCCTCACCCCCACCATTGGACAAGAAGATATATGTCCCCTCATGTCTCCAACAGACAACAAGAGATGTCCGCCAGATGAGAAAGTAGTCCCCATTAAATAAATACCTCGTTCACCATGAGTCACCATCGCGCCGGACCCTGTTAAATCTAAATACCTTAGGAACCTTCAACATAGATCCCAAAAATCCTAGCAAGAGAGAAAAGGAAAAGGAAATGGATTGCTTTCTTTTCTTTTACTTTCCTAGCTTAGGGCGGTCGGGGTTAACCCAATGATGAGCCCCCGGATGGTTAGCAACGTAAAATTATTAAACCTATCAAAACACCATATGTGAGAGAGATATAATATATGTTTCCGAGTTACCACAATAGTTATATTATATTGAGTGAGTTCAAGTTCCCACCAGACAATCTATTTATTGATTACAAAAAGTCTAGTTGGAACAAACAGGATGGGGTGGGGAGAATGATGGAGCCGAGTCACCTGATCGATCAATTTATCCATGCATAATTTCTTCTATCCTCTGATTGAGGAGAGAGAGATTTCTTACTTGGACTGGTACAACTTGCACTAGCTTCCCAAAATATATGGCAGAGACGATTGGATTCGAACCAATACTAAGAAAGCAAACCAGCTTTTGTCTCTTGTTGTCCTCCTCATTATACTACTTTATCATCCAATTCTGAATCATACGAGTCCATATCAATTTATTAGGGCCTATTTTTCTATGGAAGAATGATAAATGAACAAATATATAATCAGTGTGGTTGGTGGGATCGAAAGGTCTAACAAACTATCCCAAAAGCTTAAAGGTTCTTGGCTCCTTCCTTCCTATTTCTAGGGTATCTCGGAACTGCCTTCTTGGATTTATAAATTACAACCGGATAATACTTGAGATTTCCTTCATCTGGTTTCAAATTCAATTCCACTACCAGCATATCGCCTATAGAAGATCGAAACCCTGCACTATATATATATATATATATATATATATATATATATAACACAAAACAACATAAAAATAAACAATATAAATGCTCCCAACACACATATATATTATTGTAAAACATATATATAATAAAACTTATAATACAATATAAAATAAACAAAATAAAATATAAAATATACCATATCATATGTATTATATAAACTAATAAAATGATCATTGGAATATGACCAAAATACCTCAAACCCAAACATATGACCAACCTCTTCTTGAGTTCATTCATGGAGGATTATGAGAAGGAAATGACTTATGAGAAAGCTAAGATGACCTGCACAATTCTTTGTAAGTTTATTGTTTTAATGTTTTGCATTGGATCACTGGAATGGATCGAATAGCCAATAGGATTAACTTAATGGATATTTTTCTTTGACTACAGAGGGACTTCTTCAAAGTAGTCCGGACAACAGCTTCACTGAGAAAATTGAGGCGCATAAATTATGAAAGCATCAAGCTTCCCTATGAATCCCTTGTTTGCTAAGCAACTACGACTGTGTTACTCTGTTCCTGCTTCATACACAGTAAACTGTATCATTCCAGAATCAACATTATCTGAATTCATGGTGAATTCCTCCCCAAATTACCCAAGTATGAAGAATTATGTTGAATTCGTGGAGATTTCCTACTCGGATTATCTAAATAGACCTTTGGCGCCAAATATTTCTATTGGCAAGAATCCATGAGGGTTTGGTGGGTTTTGGGAGGAAAATAGTTGTGAATTTGGTCTGAGAGGCACTTTTGGTGTTTTGGGTATTTATCAGGTCACATTGATGCCCGTCGAGGAATCGTGATGCTTAGAAACCATTGCCGAGGGTTTAGAATTTGGGTATTTATTTTTGAGCTCTTCCATGGATAGAAGAGCATTCGAGAGAGATTGGAGGCTCTTAAAGAGGTGGGTGATGAATTGCAGGTTGGTTTCTTGGTTTTATTTGGAAATTTAGCTTATGCATGTTAATCTTGGTTAGCATCCTACATTGTGAATGTTCAAAATTGTCTAGCATCTTGAATCTTGATTCCTTATTGTGAATTTTGATTCCTAAATAATTGGTTTTTCAATAACTCGTAAGAATTCAGTTCTTTAGTGCCCAACAAAATGAATGACCACACCTCAAAGAAAAATAGTGCTGCTACTGCTAAGTTCCTTTCCTGAAGCAAGTGTTATTGAAGTCTATGAATGTTATATGTTCACCCATCCGTCCAAAAGTTCTATGTGAAGCTTTTACATTCCCATCTCTGTGAAAGTGCAACACCTTGCTGTGCTCAAAACTTTAGGGTACTTAGAAACACTAATCACAGTTTGTCTGTGAGCTTTTGTCTTTTCAACTAGAAAGAAACCCTTATGTCGTTTACTGAGATAGAGCCCCTGACAACTGTGCCAGTTCTTATGTTGTTCCCCAGGTTGTTTCTGCTCTCACAGGGACAATGCATGGGCATAATGTGCAGGATAACCTTCTTGCACCAATCTAGGACTTCGAGCCAATTCTCAGGATAGAGAGGGGGTACCCTCAATTAGACTAAAGATATATTTCTATGAGGCTAAGACTCTTTTTATTATTGTAAGACCAAATATGACCAACAACAGAAGAAGCAGTTACAACAAAAGAGTAGTAAGCAAGAGAAAAGGTAAATATAACATAGCAAGGACCAACAATAGATAAAACAACAGCATCTTATTTTTATTTTAAAGAAGGATAATATTTTATAACATGCCCTTTTTTACTACAATTTCAATGGATAATATCACTTTTTATCCTTCTACTAGTTGGGTGCACACACTTTCAGCTCAAGAGGATATTAAACTAGACATGTTTGCTTGTTTGTCCAATCTGTTAGTTCTCACCTCAGAGGATTAAGTATGCCCAAAGTATTCAGTATGTTGTTAGTTCTTACCTAGGGAGTATTACTTCTAGTCCGTGGATATAAAACACATAGCCGATGTTGCTTGTCTGGTTAGCCTATCATTCTGAGGGATTAAATATGACCTGCTTGCTTGTTGTTCAATCAGTTAGTATCAGTTCTCATCGAGGGATTCAGTCTGTTATTGGTAGTTTCTATTGCCGATAGTTCTCACTTCAACACTTGAGTTTTCTATTCGAGGGAACACTTGGGGGTTTGTACTAATGTGGATAATACACTAGTTGGACCCGCAGATAAGCCAACTCAAAAGGGTCTTAGTCACCATCATTTTCACCACACCAAAGGATGATAAATATCGTTTGAGAAGTATTCTACCGAGTGATGATGTTTCCCTGCCTCCCTCTAAACAATGTCTCTGGGCTTAAGAAGCTATGTCTCCATGTGTTGCAGAGGATGCAACTGCTTTAGTGGAGCCAGTGGTAGCTAGTGTGAGTGGACAAATTGATGCATACAATATTTCTGCAGATGAAAAATCTTATACTAAATGCTTTGATAATGACAAGAAGTAAGTTAAGGGAAATGAGGAATGTGTCAAAGTAAACACATTGATCCAAAAAGAAGCAACAGAAATAGGAGGCAGTAAGAAACCTGTGGTGTCTTCAGATTCATATCAATCCTTTATAAGGTTTTCTTCAGAACTTGCTAAATGGGTAGAGGAGAAGCAGATGGATCCATGGTTTGAAGATTCAATTTCCTCTAAGCATATGTATAAATGGAAGATTGGAGATAAGGATGAGTGGAGTGCACATGCTAAAATGTCTACTGAATCATTGATTGATCCAAAAATGGAAGAACAAAAGCTATAGAACATGACTGCACCAGTACTTCCTTGTCCAAAGAAGCAAGATGTTTCAATTTAGCTTCAAGTAAAGTCAATTAAATCAACACAACTTGTATCAAGGATTGTGTTGCTCAAAATGGTGAGGTTGAGAAATATGAATACAAGTCAAAGGGCATCACGGTGAAGAAATATTGTGTGAACTCAGCAAAGAAAAATAGAAGAGGCCTTAATAAATATCATGGGCAATCTAGCTAAGAGAAGTTTAACCAAGGGAAATTAGCTAAGCAGTTGTATTTTTATAAGCATGAGCAAGTTTCCCCTATAAAATCTGGCACTAAACCTTCATTAGAAAAGGTGATAGGTTCATCAAAATTTAATTTGAAGATAAATGGTACTGCAATAATGAAATTGGATTGTGTGTCACTATCTATAGAGTTGCATTTAGAAAAATCAAACAAGCTTAGAAAAGTGTAAGTCTTATCTTAATTCATTTGCGTTTCAAATTACAGTTTTCTGCCTTTTGTTGCTATATTTATATTCCCACTTATTGATGTTCCCACTTATTTATATTTATATTCCCACTTATTTGCGTTTCACTTATGTTACAGGTATGATGTTGCAAAATAAGTAAAATTCAGAACTATGTCAAATGATTCCAACAGTGCTACCCCATCTACATCTATGAAGCATCTTATAGCAACTGCACAAGCTAAGCGAGAACAAGCATGTTCTGCATCTTTGCCACATTCCATTTCAATTGAAGAAACTGAGAATCCTATTCGGTTTATTTCCAGTCCTTCACCAATCCGAGGGATTAGTTCATATCACAGTTCACCAATCCAAATTCAGTTAGATGGTGAGTCAACTGAGGATACAAAGGATGCCATTTTCCATATAGAATCAAGAAGTACCAGAGTTAATGTGCAGTAGTGGAGTTTTCCAAATACGATGGATCTAGAATCAAGTGAAGAAGATAAAATAAGATCAGAGAGAAAATCGGTTGGAGGGACACTTAGTGGGGATACAAAAGTAGCAATTGCCAGGGATACTTTTGAAGGAATGCTAGAGACGCTGTCAAGGATGAAGGAAATTATTGGCAGAGAATCATGTCATGCTATTGAATGTGAAAAATATAGCCTTGCTGGTAAGGTAAGATTGATACTTGTTATTTTCCAGTATGGTAAACAAGCAACTCATTTTATTTTTTTATTACTGTGGCTTTTTTACTTTTGGAAAATTAATGATGAAAATTTTCAAGGATTAGAGTGAAGAATGAATATCTTGCATGTAGATCATTTTTACTTTCATAGTGACATATGAGAATCCTATACATTGGGTATTTTTCCCCGCATTAACTTATTTGTCAATGTCTTTTTAGTTAGAACTTGAAACCTCTTACATATGGATGTGGATACTATATCACAAGACCAAACTGGTGTCTTCAGCAAGATGCACAGTATCCCCTTCCATTCTCTACTACCCAATGGTCTCTTGTTGGCCATGGGATTTACCTATCCTCCATGGAATTGATTTTCTTGGATTGACTGAGTATATCAAAATATAGAAAGGATTCAGGATTACACTCACATTCTAATATATATAATGTGTTTTTTCTGAACCACTCTACAATATTAGGATGTAGGTGAAACTCTACCACCTATTCCGCATGATGACTTGCATTGATTTAGAGGCCAAAGTAGAATTCCTCTGGATGATAGATCTCATTTTCCTCTTGCTGAAATTCTGTCCTATTTTGTTGAATTATATTTTCAAGCTTCTGTTCTTTTTGTTTTGATCTTTTTAATTGGTTGGGTTAGATGCTTAAGTTAGATTATGTTTTTAGCTTGATTATTGGGATGGTTTGGTTAAATTGGGGCTAGTAGCTTGCTAAGGGTCTATTTTTATTTTGGTAATAATGAAGATGACAGTGGGGATTTTCATCCATCCTCTATATGTTGGTGTTGCTGTTATAATTTCGAGACATACCCTCACATTTGGAAATACCTAGACTATTAGGAATGCGGGAAACTTAGTCCCATCCTGATTTTGCCCTAAATTTTTTTACTAAGAGAAGCTAGGTGCATTCTATTGTGCAACACTGAAGAGATTGCAACGTTATCTAACGCTTGGGAGTTTTAGAGGGTTGATTGTAGATCATGGTCGAGGGTTTTTATGCAATGAAGTGAAAGATTCATTCAATTTTTGTCTAAGAGGAGTATCAGAGAATTTACAGGACAAGGAAAGAACAGGCTGAGGTCATGGCCACCAAGAAGGAACCCTTGCCCCATTATATGAATCACAACCCTACCCTACGGTGTTGAAGACTTAGGATAAGAGGATCGTATTTAGAAGTAATCTATATGGATTTGAGATCTGAGAGATGTTATGTCCCCTGATAAAACTTATAACAAAACTTATAACATGCAGGTAGCTCCCCGGCTAATGAATACCCCATAAATTGCTGCAAAGACGGGAAAGGTAACAGGCTAATACATACCCCATAAATTGCTGCAAAGACAAGAAAGGAAACAGGGTAAAGGAAAGGAAAAGCACCAGCGAAAACAGATATAAATAGAGAGTAGTTAAACTTAGGCTAATAAATACCCCATAAATTGCTGCAAAGACAGGAAAGGCAACAGGGTAAAGGAAAGGAAAGGAAAAGCACCAGCATAGCAGTTAAACTTAGAGGTGAGTAATTAACAAGGTGGCCTGGAGATCATGTAGACAAAGGAAAAATTAAGACATGAAGAGATTCATCAATCAAGATGACAAGTTAAATATATGGTAGGTTCAATTATGCTCATCTATTATGGGGTCTGATAAACTCCTGGGAAGAGCTGAGTTGTCTCTTTCTTTATAGAGCAATAGCTAACTTCACCCAATTCCATAAATTGACTGAGTTTAGTCATAAGCGGAGGAAGGAGCATAGACAGTTCACCTGTTGATCCAGCAAAAAAAAAATAGGAAGAGGTGTGTTAAAACAACATTCCCTAGAAAAGAGAGGACGAGTGAGGTGGGTGAAGGTGCAGGTCAAGAGCGAGCACTATTACACTGATAATGTGCCAGGATTCTAATGGGTTTATAAGAATATGCTTGAAGACGCATCTAAGAAGAGTAAATGGAGTTGGAATTCAGGCGATTCTAAACTTTGTGATGAGGTTGGTGTCGGTGGACAGAAATTGAAACTGTCAAATATTGGTATTGAGCTACATGTTGAGTCTCCACTGCCTCTAGAATGGCAGCAATGTTTAGACCTTCAGGTTTGTTTTCTTCTATGTTTTTCTTGATTACCTATTGTGTTTTTTTTATTCATGGTTTTTTTTGTTGTTGTGGATGTGGTGGAGATGAAATGGATCGAATATCCTTGCAAGCATGAAGCACGAGCTGTCCAGGGAAACTTGGGAAATTCAATTTGAGAAATAAAACCAACAGTTATCGAGCAAAAGGAAGAAGGAAATGAGATATTTTAATGTTGCCATGCATGTGTTTGCTTGCTTTCATTTCACCTTTGGGGGTAATTGATCATTGCACGATGTTATTGTTGCTCATTGTAGTCCTCAAAGGATGTGGGGATAGCATGTTTGTTGTTCTTGTTCCTCCTATTGTTGAGGATGCAAGGAAAGTGTTTGACAGTATGCTTGAATGGAATGTGGTTTTGTGAGGCAATATGATTGAAGGGTATGCTCTGAATGGAAAAGATGAAGAGGCAATAGTGTCATATTTTGGAAGAGGTGGTTTAGACACCAACACAATAAAAAATGAGACACATGATAAATAAATCAATGGGATAGTTTTGAATTCATATTATAGCTTGGTTTTTAACATTATATACAAATGTGCATGCAAGACAATTAGAAAATTCATAAAATTAAAAGGAAATCTCTTCTCGGCACCCCTAGTTTATTTTCCATGGTTTTTATGCTTGCCCATTTATCTTAAATGGTCATTCTTCTTAAATAAAAAATCTAATGAGCTTGGATTCTTTTCTTTGGTATTTCATTGGATAACTTTAGTGCTCTTGCACTCCTAGCTAACTTTTTCTGTTATTTTAAGAATGAAGGGAGGAAGAATGGGTTCTACGGAGTTTTTCATTCAAGTTAAGTACTAAAATTGCAGACTTTTAACTAAATCATTCAAGTAGATGTTGAAATGTTGGTGAATTATCCTCCCGCATACTTGACTGTAGTGAAACTGGGCAGAAGAAAGAAGAACACTGAATGCCATATTCTTATCCCTACCCCCTCTTCCAATATTTTCATGGAAACCCAAATGCATTTTATCTCTCTCTATATATATCCTCTTTAAATGGGCCACAATTCCATACATTTGTATTAATTGGTGCCTTCTGTTGAAGCCATTGATTGGTTAGTGATCATTATACCACAATGGTTGTGGCCTTTTTGTATTTCCCTGGATGATTTAGATCATGTTGGTGGTTATATTTTTTAGTGTGTTTGGGTGGAAGAGTGTATAGTAAAATATTTATCTGGTTGTATTTCTAAAATTGATATTAAATTTATAGCTAGGTGATATCATTTATGTCTTGCATGTGAGTATGGCCATTCTTCTTAAATAAAAAAGCTAATGAGCCAGGTTTCTTTGGTATTTCATTGATAGATTTAGTGCTCTTTCACTCCTACCTAACTTTGTAATGTCCCCGGTTTCGACCCCGTTTGCATGATGTATATATATATGGTAATGATAATGGTGCGGAGCTAAAGGCCAAAGCCCCACCATTGATCGGTAATGCTATGTTTTGGATTTAAATTTGTCACCGATGGTATATCGGGGCATGCGGCATATAT
>LPNX010157141.1:0-13915 GCA_001517045.1 Pseudotsuga menziesii
GCACTTACCCTTTGAAACAAAAGACTTCCTCGGGTTGACAATGAATATCGTAAGCTCTGTGTGTTGATAATAACTTATCTGCATTTAGGGTGCTCGACAGCACCTTCACTCAAAAGTCCTAATTTCAAAAAAAATATTATTCTGTACACTTTTGTGTCCGATGATTCGTTAATAGATGTGCTTACATAGAAGGAAGATGGGGGAGATGAGTACCCCATATAATTTATGAGCACTAATCTACAGGGAGCTGAATTGAATTATCCAGTAGTTGAAAAACAAGCTTATATAGTTTTTAAAGCGGTAAAACAATTTAGGCCATATATACTTAAGAATTGCACCAAAGTAATAGTTCCACACCCAGCTATACGATCTCTTTTTGTACAAAAGGAATTAGGAGAAAGAAGAGCAAACTAGGTGATGGATTTACAAGAATATGATATTGAGTTCAAACCAACATCCATAGTAAAAGGACAATGATTGTGTAAACTAATGACCGAAGGTCAAAACAATGAAGAAAATGGCTGGGATAATGAGGCTGAGCTACATATGGTTGATGTATGTCCTTTGTTTATAGCTCTAGATTCCTGGTATCGGTACCTAGTCCATTACATCCAAGAAGGATATTTTCCAGAGCATTGGAGTCCCAAGCAAAGAAGAGCATTACGTCTAAAATCAGCTTCACATCAAATAATTGATGGATTACTATTTAGAAAGAACTACAATGGATTTTTTATCAGGTGCATAGAACAGGAAGATGCAAAGAAGGTCGTAGCAGAATTGCATGATGGGCCTGGTGGAGGTCATTTTTCTGGAGACACAACAGCACATAAGATTCTCAGAGCTGGATATTACTAGCCTACACTATTTAAGGATGCTCATGCTCATATTAGAAAATGTGATGCTTGTCAAAGATGTGCTGGAAGACAAGCTAAAGTAGCAGGACTGTTAAAACAAGTAATTATATCATAACCATTCGAACAATGGGGAATCAATATTATTGGAGAAATAAACTCAAATTCTTCCTTGCAGCACAATCTGATAGCAACTGATTACTTCACTAGATGGGTTGAGGCTATTCCGTTCCAAAAAATTAAACAAAGATGCAGTCATGGGTTTCTTACAGAATCACATTATGACCAGGTTTGGGGTTCCAATTCGCCTAGTTTTCGATAATGCTACTTACTTTTCTTCTATTAGGTTAACTGCATTTGCTAATGAAAGAGTAATCAAGTTGCATTATTCTGCAAATTATTACCCATAAGGAAATGGTTTGGCAGAATCCACAAACAAAAATCTGATTAGGATTCTAAAGAAAACTGTAATAGAAAATCAAAGAAGTTGACATTTAGCGAGACCTAATGCTATCTAGGCTGATAGAGTCACACCCAAGAATTCCTTAGGTGTGTCACCATACACTCTTGTTTATGGAAAAGAAGTTATCCTTCCTCCTAATATTCTGTTACCATCTTCCATAATAGCTCAAGAATCTAGGGGCACCGATAATGAAATTCTACAAATCAGAATCTATAATTTGTTGAAGTCAGAAGAGTCTAGGTCAAAAGCCAAAGAAATATTAATCCTTGTGAAATAAATCGGGATCAAAAGGTCCAGAAGACTATTTCGAGGTTGCATTCATCTCACACTTAAAAATGTCTTAGGGGGTGAAAACAAAAGACACATGGAAAGAAAGAAAGGTAAATAGTATATTATATTTAAATGATTATATGCCATGAATTGAAATCCAAAAAGGCCAATAAGAGTCAAAATCTCCTCGAAAAGGAAATGTGTATCAAAGTAAAGTACTGAACCATATTGGTATATATAATATTGCCAAACTTCTTCTTCATCTGTGAGCTAAAAACTAATCATATCTCTCACACAAAAGGACACTATGGATAGAAGAGCCTAAATTAAAATTTCAGACAGAAGGCAGGTAGGAGGACTCAAAATTAGAGAAAAGTCCAAAAGCACCAAAAGTGTAAAATGGCATGGGAATGAGAAATATATGGATATATCTATTTACCATATGTTACAATCCTGTGGTGTCTAAGCTGGAAACTACTCAAAGACAGAGGTAAAATGAAACTCATATTCTTGGCCTCAAAAGAGTTATCTAGACTTCGAAATCTTGGTTCCCTTGTTCCTCAACTTGGACTATAATCAATGATTAAAGTGCATAGATCTGAAATTTGGTAAATCCATATATCTTGAAGAATTCAGCATGTTAGTATTCTCAAAATAGTCTAATGATCAAAGAGTAAATTGTTCATAGATCTGTGTTCACCAGGTAGTCGCCAATTGTTGCAGCTGCAACTATTCCACAAAATTTTAAATTTTACGGCTCTCCTTTTTATTTGATTTTATTAAGTCTCGCCTAGGACTATTTTGTTTTCACTGAAGTTTCCCTGGAGTTCAGTTTTTTCCTTAAAAAAATGATCTTTTTCATTTTTTGTATTGGAATACTAGTCGACTATCCTTCCGATATCAGAAGCATAGTAGACTATCTTTTCAACGTTGCAGAATCCAAATGGTCAAGCCTGTCGGAAGTACTTCAGACTCCCTCACTTATATGTTGAACCTTTTTATTTTCTCCTCATTGTCGTTTTTCCAAGCTTAAACATTTAGCAGTTTTGATTTTCGATTACATTTTTTATCGCTGTGGGGATGTTTTACAAGAGTGAGCCAGAGTCCTAGTGATTGTTGTTGCTGACGTTGCAAGAAATTAGTGTTGGAACGTTTTGAAATTTTATTGTTTTTTGTTGCTGAATCTCTAGATTTTAGGTGTTCTGATCTTCGACACCCGTTATAATAAGTGAAGTCGTGATGACATAGTTTTACGATGACGACGTTGCGGAGGAGGATCTGTCTAGAGCTTCTGCACTTAGAGTCTAGTGTTTCTGATGTCCGATAAAGTTAAAGTATTAGCAAGTCCTTATTTTGTTTTGCGCCTTCTATTGTGGCTGTCCTCTGAACTATCCTTTCGATTGATATAAGTCATGACTGTCGATAGGGTTTTAACTGTCGTTATTCTGTCAAGGGTTAGATATATGGGAGGGGTTTTTTATATTGTTTTATCCATATTTCATCTTGTCGTTTGCACTGGTCCTTATCATTTACACCATTCACGAACACACAGTTGTCAGAACCTATTTCGTCGCATTGCTATCGTGGAGGTTGGTTCTGTCCAGTCAACTTTGTTGTTATTTGCCAGGTAGGTAAACCATGGCACTCCTATTTGGTTTTTATTGGTCTATTTGGGAACCGTTAGGTTTTTCTAGTGGTTAGGTTTCTCCATTGGTTAGGTTTTCCATGAGTTAGGTTTGTCCGCATAAAAGGATTTCTTGGAGTTATGATTTTTTCATGGTTGTTTTTATTTGGAGGGTGCAGAGTCTTAGGTTTCTTGCAGTTTATTTAGTGGAAACAGAGAATACAAAGTCTGTGTTCTTTTTTTCAGTTATGGATGCTTTTTCTCCAACGTTGGGGGTTAGGGCACGGTTGCATAAAAGTGTTTGGCTGTCTGCAACACCCGTTTCTTGTTTTGTCCACGGTTGGCCAGGGGTATTAAGATGTTGTTCTTGCGTTTACTTTATCCCGTGGGATTGCGGTGGATTTTTCCATGGATAGTTTAGGGTTTTTATCCAGGACGAGCATTGCGTAAAGATTATTATTTTTGAGTTTTTCTTAAGGACCGGCACTGCGTAGGGTTTGGTATTCTTGAGTTTGTTTTTAAGGATGAGCGGTAAGATTAGTTTGATACAGCCCAAGTTGAGACCAAGGATTGTTAGATGAATTGAAGTTTTGCAGATAGTGGAGCTTAGTCATTTTAGGAAGCATCTTGCAGGATATTCTTTTTATCTCCTTGTTAATTCTTTCATTCATTGAATACTGTGTGTAACTTCTTCTTTTTTCAGCGTGCATATTGAGGTAAAAAAATTATCTATTTTTTGGTTTATTATTTAAAACACTTGCTAATAGCTCAGTTGGTCTAAGAACATGTTTTGACTGTGACAATGTGATTGTTATAACGAAAATATGTCAAAGAGACAAAAAAAGAAAGCTCCTATGGTTGAAGGAGAACCCGAAGTAGAGATCATCACCAAGGTAGAGTATATTTACAAAGATACCAAAGCCCCCATTGGGATTGAACCAGACTACAAGTGGGGAGAGATCTATAGAATGATTGCTAACCAAAATGTATGTGATGCTAGTTTTGAGGAGTTGACCATTTATGCCAACATTGAGAAATAAACCCTAATGAAAGTAGCTACTAGACCTGAGTTATTTCCTTGTTCAGAAGTGATAGCCTAGATACTGCCTAGGGAAAATGTAACAACAATGATTCTAGAGAACACTACCAAGAAAGGCTATGCAACATATAGCCCTGCATATGTCTCTATGGCTTATCATCTACCCTTACCCCAATTTTGCTTGACAAAAAGCTGGTTAAAGGAGATAGCTATGGATCTGATGGAGATAGTTAAAAGATTGATGATACTTGGGAAAATTTTCTTAACTAGACCTTCCAGAGAGTATGACACCTCTACTCTTTGAGCTCCCTACAGGTTCATTGCATTAATGCTCAATAGGATCTTCGGTAAAGCCTATGGGAAAATCTTCAAGATAGGATGGATACCAGTTATTTTCTTTGTAGCTACCCAAGGAACCATCTTTAAGTGGGAAAATATTGTGTCAAACAACCTCTTTGCATGTATATCAGCAACATTGGGAGAGGTATCACAAAATAAATCAGAGTTTTATATGAGCTCTATCATGATTGAATGCATACTGTGAACTCAGTCTTTTCCAGCTTTGAGATGTAACTGGGAGAAGGATAGAACCCCAGTGCACTTAGCATATAAATTGTTATGGGACCATAAGTATCATAGCTATTATAGGGAAATTTGTGAGCACTTCATCATGCCCTTGTATACCCTCATTTTCTTAATTGAATGCAATTGCATGTCTGGAGAGGCATTCAAATTCATCAAGGAGCTTGGATATTACTATTTGACAGAAGATGAGTTGTATGTAAGGATGTACGGTGGTTCCAAATCTCCTTCCCTACTACCAAAGTATGCCACAAATTATGTACTCCACAAGGAGGCGGTTAAGTAGGTGTATATTGATGGTGTAGGCAATTTTCTGTTTGAGCATAAAAAAACAACATATCTTGCAGCACCTTTCCTTCTTAGCAGCTACTAGTTTTCAAAATTAAAGCAGGCGACAGAATTTGTTAAGGATCTGGAGCATTTTCATTTTGGCAAAATGAATTTTCATAGGAATTACTCCCACAATAAAGTAGCAAACTACTACAAGCAAGCAGGAATTAATTTTAAATATACTAATTTTTGGGACAACAACAAGGCGACATTCAGACGTGTGAAGAACATAATCACCCTTAAGAATAGGTTCAAACAAAAAATAACTACTATGGTTGGAAAGGGAAAAACTTTGGAAAAGGCTAAGACATTGGAAGAGGAAGAGGTGAAAAAGAGAGAAGAAGATGCTAGAAGTCTAGTACAGGAAGCAGAAAGTTGGTTGAAGAATGAAGAAGAAGAAAAGAAGCGAGCTGCAGAGGAATCAGTGAGGAAGGAAGAGGAAGAAAGAAAGAAAAAATGAGAAATTGAAATCAAGAAAAAGCAAGAATAAAGTGAAGGTTTGATACTAACAGGATCTCAAAAGGGTCATTAGACTGCATAGCAATTAGATACACAAGGAGTATAGGATCAAATAGATCAAGAACAAGGACAATATGATCCTAATCCCCCTGAACCTACCGCATATTTTGGTAGGATATTAGGACAAGCTTCATTTTCTTAGATAAATTTGATCCCTTTCATGCCTACAGAAGGGGAAGATGTTCCTAATTTTAGTACCATTTTTTATGATAAAGAAAGTAAAAGGATTGTTAAAAGAATTGAGAAGAAGGTCGAGACTGGAGGATAGTCAAGGAAAATGGTAAAAGATAAAACATTGGTACATGGGACATATAAATATCCACATTTGATAGCAAGAGTTGGGGTAGCATTAACCTTAGCAATTGAGGACAACGTGGATAGGCTTATGACTGACCTAGAGTAGTCACGAAAGAATGCAGCCCAATTGAAAGAAACTTTAAAGAAAGAAAGAGATGAAGAGATGAGGGTCAAAAGCTGAAAAGGAAGTATGAAGGCATGATGAGTAAATTTAAGACTTCAAGAACATAATTCCATACTCTGCAAGCAGATAAGAATGGCTTAGAAATATCTGCAGAGAAAAAAGAAAAGAATGCTCAGGACAACTTAACTAAATTACAAAAGCTACATCTAGAACATCAAATGTTGAAAACTGAAAGGAATGATCTTCAGGTATCATATGAGAATCTAAGTGTAGAGAAGAACATGTTGCAAAGAAAGGTTGCTGAGTTAGAAATGGAGAAGGATACCACAGAGGAAAAAGATAAGTAGTGTCAAATACAAGTAGCAGCTTTAGAAGAGCAAAACACTTCATTGTTCTCATCACTGAAAGATGCTATGGAACAGAAAGCGGACATTCACCGTTTGAAAGAACAAGTTCTAACTTAAAGAAAGAAGTTTCACAAACTATATATATGGATGGAGGATGAAAGGTGTAAATTTTTATAGATAGACACCAGACTAGAGGAAATTATAGAAACTATTTCATACTTTTTGGATAGATCTCAGGATATTTTGGAGATTCTAACAAGAAGAATGGTTTGGGCAAAAACGAATAAAGAATCTCCCATGGAGTTAGCAGTGAAGGATCAGCAGATTTTAAAACATGAGTATGATATATTGGAATTTTCCATTAATGTAGAAGAAGAGTTCAAGAAAACTGTGAAAAAGAAAAAAGGAGCATGTGCTGAATATTGTAGGAGAGTGCTTGCTACATACAATAGATGACAGGCTTCTGTTGAAAAAAGATTGGATGTGATACCGAAACATGAATTTTTTCTAGAACATCTACAGAACATGTATCAAAAATATGAGCAATAAATCAAGCAGGTCAAGGACCTAGATGAATAGATCTTGAAGAATGAAGTGGCACATGCAGCAGTAAGCATACATCTATTGGAAGACTAGTTGTGCTTGAGTCCTTCCAGTATAGAGGGGGTAAAAAACCAGGCTGCTAAATATGAGATTAATATTCAATTTCTTGAGCCTTCCGTATTTGAAGGCATAGCAGCAGATGCTCATGCATGGAAGAAGTACGTCAACGACCAAGCTGGCCCTTCTTCATAAAGTGTTTTGAAAATTCTGATTTAAAATGTAATATATTGTATAAATTATGTGCACATGCTACGAGACAAAATTTTGGAAAATGAAAGGTTGGGGAAGCTCAAAAGACATTGAGGGGCAACCCAAGAGTTTTTTTTTGTATAAATATATGAGAGTTTTAGATGGTAAAGGACCTTTTTTCCAAACTATCTTGAGAGAGTATTGCAAGAAGAACTATTTCCTTTTACAATAAAAGGTTGCATGTTTTTTGTTGGAGAAAGCGGTGTGGATTTTTTCAAATGTTTGGTATGTACCAGTTGAATATGAACTATTTTGTTTTTAGCTTGTTTCCATCAACTGTGAGATAGTTCTAACTCATTTAATTTATTTTCATGTTATGAATGTACTCTGGTTTATTCTATGAAATTTCCACATCGAGTAATGAAGGTTTTAATTAACAATAAGCTATCTTGTTGTTTATATTTCTATTAATGTTCATGTTTTCTTAAACAATTAACACTTATCTGTGATTTTTCTTTATGCATGCACTACAATACATTACTCGCCATTAATGATAGTTTTGCTCCCTAGGGATAGTTTAGTTACTCATAGTTAGTTTCTTGATGTTTGTGATTTATATGTGAGATAGGTAAGAACCTGTGCATCACATTATTACACTCCTCATTATCTCTATCATCTGCATTTTAGTTAGGCACTTGCACATCATACTTAAAAATAAAATAAAAAATAAAAAATATACACGGTGGACTGAGCCGTAACTGGTAAAGCACTTTAATTGTTACTTGACCTACAGTAGCCGGACCGTAAACCAAACGGATTCCCCCTAACAAAAAGTAACGAGATAATTGGCAACGTTTATTGGGGAGAATCCCTAACTCTTGTTACCTGCAATTTTCGAGGCCTCAACATCACCTTCCGTGGAATATTTGACCTTGCGCAACATCCTCGATGTTGCACAGCTAACTTATCCCAAAACTTCATGCCAACACCTTATAGCATGTGCATTAGGATAATCTATTCTGTAGTTTGCAGGTTGAGTAAGTATCACTCTAAATGTAATACTAGATAAGCCGATATTAACATGATATCGGAGCTTTGACGAACTTCCTTTTGAGTAATTCAAATGATGAGCACATTCTTGTGACCACTTAAAATCTTGATATTCATTTAGTAATTCTTCTAAGGTGTACGTCATATCATAGTAGTCTCTAATAAAATTTTGATAGTAGTCATTATGCCCAAGGAGTATTATGAACTGTTTTGAATTTTTTGGTGGATTTAAGTCAAGGAAAGCCTTGTTTTTGACATAGCAGACTTTGATTCATTCATTGCAAACAACATGTCCAAAAAGGATTCCAATTGGTGTTGCAAATATGCATATTTTTACATTTAGGGATAGATCTATTTTTATGCATCTATGTATCATAAGCCGAAGACATTGAACATGGTCCCTTGGCAGTGAATACATTGTTCATTCTTTGAAATGCACAACCATAGTTTTGTATAAATATTCCTGAAATGATTTTACAACTATTCTTAAGAATATTGTAGGCACATTCTTTAGGATAAATGGCATAACTTTATAAACAAATGATCCAAATTCCCACATAAATGTTGTCTTATGTTGATCTTATTTACCAATAACGACTTGCTTATATCAAGAAAATCAATCGGTGAAGGAATAACATTAACGATGTGCAACTTCCTTATTGATTTCATTGGCAAAAGATGTAGAAAAAAGGTTAGTTAATGTTACTTTGTTTAATCCCATGATTTTTATGCAGATACGTAATTTTGTTAGTTCATGTTTCTTCGGTTGCATGACTATAAGGCTGACCCATTCTTATTGGTCCACTTGATAGAAAATTCCAAGCGCTAACATATTTTCTATTTCTTTCTTTACTATGTCTTTATAGTCGTGCGCCAAACTATATGGTCATTTCTTGACATATTTGGCATCTGCTTTTATTTTGGTTTTCATTTTGTCCATTTCTTGTACTAGACCCTTTAAGTATTTACAATCTCATGCAAATAAATATCAGTATTCCATTTGCAAGTTAGTGATTTTTGCTGTTTGCGAGTGAGACCAGTAGTCTCCTATTTTTCCAATATTTGGTCGATCATCATCCAAAATGTTGACTCTTTTCATTTTGTTTTTTTATTCAATACATTGCAATTCTTTTTCTCCATTGATTGGTTGATATCCTTCTCTAAATTCTATAAAAGAAGGAGGGATGTTTTTTCGTAAATATTTATTTGTCACTTTTTCCTTCGGTGGTGACTTTCATCAAGGATTTCATAGGTTTTAATATATGTGAATTATTTCTATTCCAAATAGAGATTTTCTTGATAGTTTTTATCTTTTTGGATTTCTAGTTGAGTTGACCGATTGGATTGCTTGGTTATGATATTCGTACATGTTGATTATGGTTGGTATGATATAGTCAGTGCAAGTTTACTCATTGGTTGTAGAAAACTTTTAATTTCTTCAATTGCTTCTTTGGTTCCTTCATATTTTGTAGTGAAAGATAAATCCCTTATCAAATTTTCTTTCAATTCTTTCCAAATAAATGTTTATCCTATAGCCTCTCCATCTTATACCATTTGTTTGGAAAATCATCAAATGTACTTCAGAATATTTGAGGCAATAATCTTTAATATTTATATCCAAGTCGTTTACTCTCATTTTCACATGCATTAATATGTCTACATGGATCTTGGCCTTAAATGAATTTTTCCACTTCCACTTGTTCTATAAGTTTCTTTCCTTCTAAAAGTTCGATAAAATATGGTGGCATTGTAGTCCATGTCTAGAGTTTGGATTGATGTGTATCCCACCATCGTGCTTCCTAACTAGTAAGGGTTTCAACCAGAATCTGAAGAATACCTTGTTCTCTAGCATTTCAAGATACTTCATCAACATGTGATATTGGTGACTTCAACTATTTATATTGAAGCGATGGAATAGTTTTCGGTTCCTTTTTTATTAGAATGATCGTGCGATATTTTATCTTACTTTCCTCACAAAAACAATTTGGATGATGGATATAGTAAAAGATTGGTGAGTCCATTTTCTAGGGATAGCCTTCATCAATAACTGTTCGCGAGCTTGTGCTTCATAGTTTTTCATTTGGGCTGATGCACAATCATGGACTCCTTTAAGGACACTTTAGATGCCACATAATACTGGAATAAACGGAAAACTCTGATTTTAGGTGACAATTAGGGGTACTTCCCTAACTTATTTGAAGATGAAGTAAAAAGAGAAAAGATAGGTAATTGAATCAGCTTTCATAATATATAGGGTTTATGCAGAGAAAATGTGTGAAAATGATTATAAAATTAGTTTCCGTGAAAGTGGGTTTTCAAATTTTCAGCACATCTTAACATATATGTTTGTGCGGATGCAACAATATATGAGGTAAATGATGTCCATTTGGGATAAAATCTTGCAAAAATATAAAGGACATATGGGCCTAGTGCAACACTATTTAATCGGAAATTTTCATGAATTATTTTTTTTATTATTAATTATTGAAATCAGAAAAGATTGAAATTAAAACCTTATGTGCAGGTGCAACACTTTAGGGGCAAAAATTAATGAAATCCTTGATTTCTTAATATAAGTTCACAGAGCTTGATCTCTTGTAGTGCACCATATAGTTTTTATGGGAAATGGTGATGGAAATCAAAAGTTATATAACAAACAATCGATGTATGTATTCTCGAAAACTAATGTGTGTCATTTAGAAAAATAATTATAAATAAATAAAACATAGTTTTGAAGGAAAAATTATATATTCAGAATCGTCATTTCGTACTCTACAATATCATACATTTTCATAAAAAAATATTTTGTATGTCATATCAAAACACGGGATCTAATCTGAGCATATTGATAGAGTTATAAAAGACAAGCAATAGCCCTGGTTGATTTGTCCTAGCCAATGGGTTCAGTTTCTGAAGCTACTTCCAAACCTAATGCCAAACCTTAATCCCGCCAATTATTTAAATTTTCGAATAACGCATATGCGATATAACTTATCCATATCACATCTGAGATATATCGCATGTGCGTTATATCGCATATGCGTTAATAGAACATATGAGAAATGTATTGACCATGGGGAGACATATCAAATATTAGTGTGATCTATTGAGCAGATTACCATCACATTACATGTTAAATCATCTAATCATCCTTAGTGAACCCATAAAGTAAAATATGCATATAAAAGTCGGAATCCATTTAGTTCAACCACTACTTTTGTGTGTTGGTAAGTAATTGAATAACCTATGTTTTCTTTCTAAATATTGTGCATCTATATAGATTTAATGACGTTCTTGGTATTACGAATTCATGGAGGTGCATGGGGTAAAGGTATACCTTCCTTCTCAATGATTTGTTGCTTCAGAGACGCAATCAACATCAAACCCTCCTTAGTTGTTTCTACCTATCCACTTAGTGCTTATATTATTGAGAAATAAAGTTCCAATGTTGAAAGTATCAAAACATGAATTATTTGTTCTACTCTCGCACTAAGGATCTAATGTGTCAATATGTTGATTTGATGGTTTATTTCCTTCTATCCATGAGTTGTACCATTGCATTTACTCTATTTGGATAACAAACGACAAAGTATATATATTCTCAAAAGTTCTCTTAGTTGTTCATTTTATAAACATTGCTAAGTTTTATGAGAAAGATTTAGTGGAGCGGGGACAAATTTGGGGGTAGAGCATTACTCCATTGTTCCCAAAAATCATCCCTATTATGATGAATTTCACCTCGATGCTAGTTTGATTTTGCCTCCCAATTTTGATTCCAAAGAAAAAACATGTATTTAATATTCGAGTGTAGAACAAAAAATACATTATGTACTTGCTAAGGAACATTGATCTACGGTTCATGGCTTGATAGATCTAATAGAAAATATCATAGGTGAGGCTAGGAGAGCCTCACCTCTCAATGGAGAAACCCGAAAGAACACTCAGACCTAAAACCACACCCAAAACCCAAACAGAAAGAGAGAGACACAAGACTTGCATAAGAAAAGTTATCTTCATTAGGAGGCCAGGTGCCTTTCTATAACCATTACAAAGGGACCTCATTGATGAGGCCAAAACAAGCATAATAAATGCTACTCATTATTTATACTAATATATCTACATAATACATTGCCAAATATGTAATGGGGAGTGTGGGCCTCACATACAGCCCATTCCTCCAGATTTAAGTGGAAAGCCTCCCTTCTTTCCTGCCTCCCTGTTGATGTTGGAAGCCATGCTTGCAAAGAGGAGAAGCTAAAAACTAGAAGAGGTGCCGAGCTTTGTTGAAACTAGATGATAATGATGATGTAGATGGTGTAATATGTGAGCACATAGGGATGCCTGTACATTTGTTGGTGTACATCTTGTTGTAAATACACTAGAGGGAGAGATCTGTATTGTTTTAGATCTGTGAACTTCCTCTCTTGCAATATGCGAGCATGTGGGGATGTCCATACAGTTGTTATTCGTCATCTTGTTGTAAATAAAATGGAAGGAGAAATCTGTATTATTTTAGATCTGTGAACCTCCTCTCTTGCTAGTGGAGATTTGCACCGTTGGGTATAGGAGAACTGTGTATCCACTCACAAATGGATTGATCTTGAAACCCTCAGAAGGGTGTGATATGGATTAATACAAAAAGCTTGAAGCTACCTTGAACCCTAGGAAGGCCTTTTGTGCAAACACAACTATGTCATGTATGGACTTGGGCGAATAGAAAATATGGAACAAAACTAAGTAAAGTGTTGTAGAGTACTACAAAAATGGAACTGAAAGAGAACCAATCTGAAAGAGAACTAATACTGTGGCAAAGTAAAACTGAAATAATATAAAACCAGAGTTGATCTAAAAAACTACTTGCACCAGTGAGTTGATTTATGTGCGTTATATCGCATATGCGTTATGGATTATTCATATCGCATATGCGTTATATCGCATATGCGATAGATAGAATTACATTTAGACCTAATTTATGTGTTATGGCTTCTAGATTCACAATGTCACTAGCTACTTCGAAGTTGTATGGGTGGTGGGTTCCCACTATAGATTACTTCATGGAAGTTCTTTAATGTTGCTAGCATAGTTGAACTAGGTAAATTCTAATGGTGCTATATACGTAAATTTAAACTATTTTTTTTTTGTCGTAACGCATCATTGTTCACCACCCTCATCCTCATCATCATCACCACCCTCATCCTCATCATCATCATCATCACCCTCATCCTCATCTTCATCATCATCATCATCCCCCTCATCATCAGCAGCATCATCATCGCCATCATCGTCATCATCATCATCATCAGATGTCATCGTGCCCTCATCCTCATCCTCATCCTCCTCCTCCTCCTCATCATCATCATTGTTCATCATCATCGTCATCACCATCACCCTCATCATCTTCATCATCATCATCATCACCCTCATCCTCATCTTCATCATCATCATCATCACCCTCATCATCAGCAGCATCATCATGGCCATCATCGTCATCATCATCATCATCAGATGTCATCGTGCCCTCATCCTCATCCTCATCCTCCTCCTCCTCCTCATCATCCTCATCCTCCTCCTCATCATCATCAACATCACCCTCATCCTCATCAACTTCATCATGGTCATCATCATCC
>LPNX010157205.1:6178-58817 GCA_001517045.1 Pseudotsuga menziesii
GATTTGGCAATGTATACCATTCTGAAGCTAAGTTGTTAGGTAGATAGTTATTACACTCTTTAATGGTGAGTTAGTCGACCCATGTCGAAGCAATCTTCAGGTTGCCTATAAATAGAAGAAGCAAATTGTAAATTAGTTTACAGACACAGAGAGACATAATAGAGAGACAGAGGAACTCAGGGTGAGAAAGAGAAGTCGAAGCTCAAGCTTCTGTGTATGTAATTTAGTCGAAGAGCCAAAGCTCTGTAGACCGACACGTCTGGACCGACCAATTTGTAATCGACATGTTTGTAATACTTTATTATTTCCGCATAGTTAAATATATGAAAGAGTTTATGGTTGAATGCATGATTATTTGGCCGCACATATTTCCAGATTTACTTCTGTAAATGTCTTTTACAATTACTGTTTTAAAGTGAAAGAACAAGAACCCATAAAAATCTCATCGCATGAAAGTTCCAGGTTTTACGGCACATTGGTCGACTCAAGTCTTCCTACATATTTGGGCATATGTTTTTATAAGTTCTTTGGATTTGTTAATGTGTCCATTTTTACTTCATCTTACTCACAGATGAAAAGCATTTGTAATTTCTTAAGTCTTTAGACTAAGAAACTTACTCTGTAGATTTCGACCAAAGTGAACCAACTTGAGTGGTCAGTTGAGTCAGCCGACTGAGGTGAGCTGACTTGGTCGAATACAAAAAGTGAGCTGACTTGGTTGAAGAGAAGAAGTCAGTCAACTTGGTCAAAGAGAAGAAGTCAGTCGACTTGGTCGAAGTGACAAGTGGTCGAGATAAAAACCGGTCGGTAGAACCAACAAGTAAGTCGAAGTAAATTTAGTTGAGTAGTAAGACCGACTAAAATTTATAAACTTGTCTAGTCGGGAGATAGACAAGTTTCACCCGACAAGTGAAAAAGAAAAAGTGGTTGGCGTGAAAAGTGAAAATTAAATTTTAATATCGACTGAGCCCTAAACTCAAGTTTAGTCGGCTTGGTTTTGGCTAACTGGTATCAGAGCCAGGTTATATCAGAGCAAGGTTTTATATCAGAGCAAGGTTTATATCAGCCTAAGATTTAGGAAAGAAATCTTGTCTTAAAAGGTGGAAATTAATTTTCTAAGGAAACTTAATTAAAAATTAAAAATGGCTTCCACTTCTGGTTCATTGCAAACTCCAATTTTTACAGGAAAGAATTATGAATATTGGTCTTTAACAATGAAGGCGTTATTCAAAGGTCAAGATGTCCGGGAGATAGTCCAGCATGGTTATGCAGAACCAGCAAACATGACAACATATAACAATCTCACACAGGCTGAGAAAGATGTCTTGAGAGAACAGAGGAAGAAAGATGGAAAAGCTCTGTTTTTCATACATCAAGCTATGCATGAAAGCATACTCTTAAGAATAGCAGCAAAAACTAATGCTAAGGAAGCATGGGATACATTGGAGACTGCCTATCAAGGTTTGGATAAGGTAAAGACATCCAGGCTGCAGATTCTGAGAAGATATTTTGAATCTCTATCCATGAAAGATTCAGAGAATGTAGACACATTCTACACCAGAGTTATTGGGTTGATAAACCAACTGAAATCTCATGGAGAACCCATAGCAGACCAAATGGTTGTTGAAAAAATTCTCAGAAGTCTTCCCCTAAGATTTGAAAACTTGGTTGTGACCTTAGAGGAACACACAGACATGACGACGTTTACCATTGATGAGTTGCAAGCTTCACTCATCAATCATGAACACAGATTCAACAGAACACAAACATCATTGGAGGGTGTATTCGTAGCACAGTCATCCATAAGCCGTGGTAGAGGCAGGGGGAGAAACAACTTTAGAGGCAGAGGAAGAAGTTATTCAAGAGGAGGACGAGGCAGAAGTCCTGCAAATGTCAGTGGCAGAGGAGATAACCAAAACCCAAGTCAGCTAAGTGGCCAGTGGTTTGATAAATAAAAAATTCAATGTCATTACTGTAAGAAGTTTGGTCATTATGCATACAAATGCAGGAAGAAGCAATATGACCAAGGAAGGAAAAGCCCAAGTTAGTCGACCAGCACCAACACTTCGACAAGTGCAATGTTAATGGCATCGACATCTCCACTTGAATGCAATGTTGTTCAAGAAAGTCCACATGACATATGATACTTGGATTCAGGCTGCAGCAACCACATGACTGGTAACTTAAATTTGTTTTCCATTTTAGATGAGTCAGTTAAAACTGATGTTACACTTGGAAACAATGTCCAAGTTACTGTCTTAGGAAAAGGCACTATTGATATTCTAACCAAACAGGGGGAGAGTGAGTATATCCTTGATATCTATCATGTCGAAGGTCTGAAACATAATTTGTTAAGCATTGGATAGTTGTTACAAAAAGGCTATAGAGTCTACATGGAAGATGAACACTGTGTGATCAAAGACAAGCATCTAAGCGACCAGCTGATAGCAAAAGTGCCAATGACAAGCAACCACTTGTTTCCATTGAGGATAGTTCCCAACATAAAAGGGAAGACAAACTCAGGAGCTGCATTCAAGGTAGAAAGTGAAGAAACGGTTGAGCTCCTCGACAAGAGAGAAAATTGCAGCGCTAATTTCCAAGCTGCATTTTAGACAGAAGTTCAGGATGAATCCTGGTTGTGGCATTTCAGATTTGGACATCTGAATTTTGGTGGGCTGAAGCTACTACACACAAAGAATATGGTGAAGGGATTACCATTGATTGACAGACCAGAGAGGGTTTGTGAAGGCTGCATCTTTGGCAAGCAACACAGAGAGACATTTCCAGTCGAAAAGTCATATAGAGCATGCACACCACTTGAAATTGTGCACTCTGATATTTGTGGTCCAATGCAAACATCATCCATTGGTGGCTGCAACTATTTTCTAACTTTTATAGATGATTACTCAAGAAAAACACGGGTATATTTTTTGAAACATAAATTTGATGCATTTGGTTATTTTCAGTAGTTCAAGGCACTCGTGGAGAACCAAAGTGGACATCGCATCAAGATCTTAAGGATCAACAGAGGAGGTGAATATGTTTCAAATGAATTTCTAATTTTTTGCAAGACCCATGGCATACAGAAACAATTCACTGCATGGTATACACCTCAGCAGAATGGTATTTCCAAAAGAAAGAATAGAACCATCATGGAGATGGCACGCAGCATGTAGGCAGACAAGCATTTTCCAAATGAGTATTAGGGAGAAGCAGTTGCAACTGCTGTATACATTATGAACCGGTGTCCGATAAAGAGTGTGAAGAACAAAGTTCCCCTAGAAGCATGGACAGGTATGAATCATAGTGTTTCACATTTAAAAGTTTTTGGTTGTGTTGCATATGCTCATGTTCTAGATGAGATGAGAAGGAAGCTAGACAAGAAGGGACAGAAATGTATTTTTATCGGCTATTCAGAAGACACAAAAGCATACAAGCTGTATGATCCCATCACAAGGAAAGTGATAATCAGTCGAGATGTTCAATTTGTCGAGAATTAATCATGGGATGGAACCGTTGACATAAATGTCAAGATTGTGTCGAATGTCGACAATGATGATATGGAAGAGGAAGTGGTTCAAATACCACATGTAAGTCAACCGGTCGGAGCACCATCGACTCCCATGACACCAAGACATGGTTCAGTACAAGGACCATCGACACAAGTAGCAGCTCAAGCTACGCCGACAAGCACACCAAGAGGACAACAAACTCCATCAAGCATTTCGTCGAGGTCGACATCGATAGAACCAGTGAAGACAAGAAGTCTGTGAGAGATATATGAAGCTGGTACACCTAATTCATTCTCTCTGTTTGCATTATTTTCCCCTATATATGATCGACTAACATTTGAAGAAGCTGTTGAAGAAGAAGTATGGGCACAAGCCATGGATGAAGAAATAGAATGCATTGAGAAAAACCAGACATGGGAACTGGTTGATGTACCAACAGACAAAGATTTAATCGGTGTCAAATGGATTTATAAGACAAAGCAAGATGCTAATGGGAATGTGCAAAATCACAAGGAAATAATGGTAGCAAGAGGGTTCACACAAAAACCTGACATCGACTTCAATGAAACGTTTGCACCTGTTGCATGCATGGATACAGTCAGAACAGTTTTGGCCATTGCTGCACACAAAAAATGGCATGTTCATCAAATGTATGTCAAGTCGGCATTCTTAAATGGCTATCTAGAAGAGGAAGTATATGTGGAATAGCCAAAAGGGTATGAAGTTCCAGGTCAAGAGCACAAATTGTACAGGCTGAAAAAGGAATTATATGGTTTGAAGAAAGCTCCTAGAGCTTGGTACAGTCGTATTGATTCCTATCTCACTGAAAATGGATTTCACAAAAGTGAAAGTGAACCGACTTTGTACACCAAAGTCGAAGAGAAAGGTAAGATGTTAATTGTCTGCTTGTATGTAGATGATTTAATATTTAGTGATTATGGCATATCAGATTTTAAAGCAGTCATGGAAAGTGAATTTGAAATGACTGATATGGGGCTTATGAAGTTTTTTCTGGGCATTGAAGTTCAGTAGTCTGAAAGTGGTATTTTTATATCACAGTCTAAGTATGCAAGTGAAGTTTTAAAAATATTTAACATGTCTAATTGCAAGACAGCCCCAACACCAATAATAACAGGTTTAAAATTGAGCAAGGATGATGAAGGATCCACTGTAGATCCTATGCTATTCAAAAGTCTTGTTGGCAGCCTTATGTATTTGACAGCAACAAGACCATACATTTTGTATGGATTAAGTCTGATCTCAAGGTTCATGGAGTCACCAAAAGACTCACATTGGCAAGCAGGTAAAATAATTATGAGGTATGTAAGTGGCACAAAAGAACTTGGTATTATGTATTCAACCTTAGAAAATTTTAAACCCATTGGTTACACTAACAGTGACAATGGAGGAAACATAGATGACAGGAAAAGCACATCTGGGTACACATTCCATTTTGGTACAAGTGTTGTTTCATGAGCTTCAAATAAATAGCCCATAGTAACGCTATCTTCAGCTGAAGCAGAGTATGTTGCAGCAACAAGTGCTACATGTCAAGCTGTTTGGATGAGGAGATTCTTAAAAGACTTGTCACAGAACCATCAAGAACCGACAACCATCTTCTACGACAACAATTCAGCCATAGCATTATCAAAGAATCATGTGTTCACAAGAGAACCAAGCACATCAACACAAGGTTTCATTTTATAAGAGAGTTGGTGAACGACAAGGAAATTTGTTTGGAATTTTGCAGGTCTGAAGACCAACTTGTCGACATATTCACAAATCCATTGGCAAAGGATACTTTTGAGTATCTACGTAGTTATCTTTGAATGACAAGTTCTCCACAGTGAACTCTGTCATAAACAGAGCATGTCTAAGCTCTGAAACATTTTGTAAATTTTGTTTTAAAAATCCCCATCCGCTTATAATTAAGGGGGAGTGTTGGAAAAATGTAATTACTTGAAGATCTATACTTGACTCTCAGCCAACTCTGTCAGAGTCTGTAAAAGTCAAGATCTTGTTTATCAGTCTGACAAGAGGGAAGAGTCCATGATTTGGAAATGTATACCATGTTGAATTTATTTCTGAAGCTAAGTTGTTAGGTAGATAGTTATTACAGTCTTTAATGGTGACTCAGTCGACCCATGTCGAAGCAATCTTTAGATTGCCTATAAATAGAAGAAGCAAATTGTAAATTAGTTTACAAACACAGAGAGACACAATAGAGAGACAGAGGAACTCAGGGTGAGAAAGAGAAGTCGAAGCTCAAGCTTCTGTGTATGTGATTTAGTCGAAGAGCCGAAGCTTTGTAGACCGACAAGTCTGGACCAACTAGTTTGTAATCGACAAGTTTGTAATACTTTGTTATATCTACATAGTTAAATATATGAAAGAGTTTATGGTTGAATTAATGATTATTTGGCCACACATATTTCCAGATTTACTTCTGTAAATGTCTTTTACAATTACTGTTAAGTGAAAGAACAAGAACCCATAAAAATCTTACCGCGTGAAAGTTCCAGGTTTTACGGCACATTGGTCGACTCAAGTCTTCCTACATATTTGGGCATATGTTTTTATAAGTTCTTTGGATTTGTTAATGTGTCCATTTTTACTTCATCTTACTCACAGGTGAAAAGCATTTGTAATTTCTTAAGTCTTTATACTAAGAAACTTACTTTGTAGATTTCGACCAAAGTGAACCAACTTGATTGGTCGGTTGAGTCAGCCGACTTGGTCAAAGACAAGAAGTGAGCCAACTTGGTCAAATAGAAGAAGTCAATCGACTTTTTCAAAGAGAAGAAGTCAGTTGACTTGGTCGAAGTGACAAGTGGTCGAGGTAAAAACCGGTTGGTAGAACCGACAAGTAAATCGAAGTAAATTTAGTCGAGTAGTAAGACCGACTAAAATTTATATACTTGTCTAGTTGGGACATAGACAAGTTTCACCCGACAAGTGAAAAAGAAAAAGTGGTTGGCGTGAAAAGTGAAAATTAATTTTTAATATCGATTGAGCCCTAAACTCAAGTTTAGTCGGCTTGGTTTTGGCTAACACTATGGGCTTGACTGACATGTGATGAATTCACTTTAAAGAGCCATTCAGTACCGTAAGTTGCCCATAAGATGTGAATTCTCTTTAGAGCACATTCATTATTCATTGGATGCACCGTTGTTCTGCATATGGGGAAGGTAACTTCAAACAGAGTCTTTAGGAAGAGGTGAAGTTCTATGACGATTAGGTCATTTGAAATGTAAAATAAGACAGCGCATACAAAGTACCCAGAAAGCAAGCAATTACAATCAACTACAGAATCCCCCCCCGCCCAAAAAAAAAGTGAAATATCCATATGACGATCGAAGAAAAAAAAAATGGAGCATAGACATACAAAATGAAGAAAACAACAAATCTGTGCCTAATCTGATGTATGTAGTTAGTCATACGGGAGTGAAATTGGAAAAAGAAATGCATGTGCATTGGTGTCTAATCTGGTAGTGGTTGTTGGAGTATTCGTTAAATAACTGTAACATTTGTGAGAATATTTTGTCGATTAATTGTCACTTTGATCATGTAACTTGTGCTTGTTTTCTCATGTTTAACAATATATGTAGGTTTTGCAGCCTTACATTACATAGGTGTATATATCTTAGAATTTTGGGGTGGGCTACTATTTATGCTTTTGATTTTAGGACGAGAATGAGACAAGTGTATTGTCTAGATTGATTCTATGGGCGTCATCCAAAAGTAAGCGAGAATGAGACAAGTGTATTGTCCACATTGATTCTATGGGCGTAGTCCAAAATTAATAATTAATAATTTCAAAATAATAAAAAATAACTTAATTAACATGTGATAAGTAGAGTTAGTGATAATTGTAAAAATTAAAATTAATCTTCAACTATTGGATTCTTAGATACAACTACGAGTTTAACTCCATCGATTATTAGATACAACTATTAGCTTAACTCCAATGAGTCTACAACTATTATCTTAACTTCAACTCTAATCAATGAAGGCTTAGTTACCCCTATATATCTTAGAATTTTGGGGTGGACTATCATCGATGCTTTTTCATCTACAGACGAGAATGAGACAAGTGTACAGTCTAGATTGATTCTATGGGCATCATCCAAGATTAAACGAGAATGAGACAAGTGTATTATCGATACTGATTCTATGAGATTGATTCCAAAATTAATAATTAATAATTTCAAAAAAATAAAAAAAATAGCTTAATTAACATGTTTCAACTATTTGATTATTAAATACAACTACCAACTTAACTCCATCGATTATTAGATACAACTATTAGCTTAACTCCAATGATTCTAGAACTATTAACTTAACTTCAATTCTAATCATAGTTATATTGGATAACTATTAGCTTAACTATTAGATACAACTATTAGCTTAACTCCAATGATTCTATAACCATTAGCTTAGCTTCAACTCTAATCACTTGATGCTTACTCCAACTGCATTTGGCATCTAGGAGTCTAGCTAATGTATAGTCATGTAAGAGTCAAACTCCTAATTAAATCGTTCAAACTCCTAATAAACTCCTCCAAACTCCTAATAAACTCTTGCATTTTGTAGTGGGGCGTCTAGCTAATATACAATTGTCCATCAACAGTTTGTTTGTATTGTCATCTCAATTTGGAATTGGAATCCTCTCTCTACTACGCAAAGGTCATAAAAGAGAACCCCAACCATGATGACCTAGAACACCTTAGGCACCTAACCTTTCTGAGCGCACACTCTTAAGACAAACCAGAAAGTGGATGACATTTCAATGCACTCTTTGATGAACTACACAAAGATTTTTTAGTTTTTTTAAATAATCAACTAATTTCCTTCTTCACACCATGACAGATAGAGATGCAGATTGAGAAGTTGGTAATAGAATCTTCCTGATTTCAGATGATCGGTGTTTATGGCACCGATAGCATTGGAAAAACAACGTTGATCAAGAAAATCTATGATACCCACCAATAGGTTAGTGACGCTTTTGATGCTGTCATTTGGGTTACCGTTGCTCGATTTCCAATATCAAAGTTGTAGGGTGCCATTGCTTCTAAAATCAATTTAGAGCTGGCTGAAACAGATGTTAACAAGATGATGATGAAATTGTCTGCATATCTAAGGGCCAAGAATATTTTTCTTGTTAGAGACGACATGTGGACAACATTCGATTTGGAAAATTTGGGCGATATATTAACCATGACCGAGTGAGCAAATTCATATTCTCTACTTGCAATAAAGATTTGATTAAATAAATGAAGCCAGAAGAGTCCATGAAAATATAAATCATTTGCACAAACAAAGGATAGTATTTGTTTTCCAAAGTGGCTTTCAAAGAGGTTGAAGGGGGTCATGTTCCTGAGCAGATAGAGTGTATTGCCAGATAAGTCTCCAAAAAGTGTGAAGCTTTTCCCCTTTCCATAAATGTAATAGCCTCATCCATGATTGGAAAGAGTGATGAAGATGAGTGCAAGATTGATCTAAGTAAAATGAAAAAGAGTTTGAATTTCATTTCAACCCAATTGTTGATCATCCTCGCATTGATCGAGATTTGTTTCGGTGATTGAGATGGAGCTACAATTGTTTGTCTAACTCTAATTCCAAAAATTGTTTTCTGTATTGTTCCATGTTTCCTCAAGCTTCTTCATTTCCGGTAAATCCACTTGTGAAAATGTGGATGCCGGAAGGCCTCGTGAAGACCAAATACGTCGAACACAAATGTGTTTAGTTTGTTGAAAATCGGTACTTATTCCAAGTGCAACCTATAGAAAATGTGATTTCATTTCACGATGTTGTGCATGACATGACAATATACATTGGATAAACTTCTATTGAGAAATGTGTGTTTAGGGAAGGCCAAATGTTTCAACAATTTCCTGACATGGGGATTCATGTCTGCAAGAGATTATCAGTTCTAGGTAGTAATATTAGGTTTCTCTCTAGAATGGAATTGGGATGTCAAAACTTGGTGACTCTATTCCTTGAAAAACTAGAACTGAAATAAATTCTAGAAGCATTTCTACGCAGCCTCACTTCTCTGCAAGTGTTGGATCTAGGCGGTACACAAATGAAGTCATTGTCATTATCATTATGGGAACTGAGACAACTCAAATTTCTAAATTTGAGTTGGACTGAAATTGAAAATGTGGATGAACGCATAGGTAATCTCTCTTCCCTTCAGTTTTTAAACTTGAGTCATTTTATGAAGTTCAAAATGTTTCCCTCTCAAATAGTAAAGCTTAAAAATCCGAGGTATTTCGATTTTAGCGAGATCTAAGGTATTTTGATTTTAGCAACTGTGATAACCTAAGGTTGATTCTGAAAGAGATTACCATCCTTCCCAATTGTGAAATAATCATGCAATAGCAATCTGAATCAAACATTCACCACATTCACCAAATGTCCAGTCTGGTTTGTTTATTTTGGAATTTGTAAATTATCGATCTTTGAAAATTGGAAAATGACTGTTTATTATTTTTAATAAGAATCCAATTGGTATTCCCGTTATGTAATTAAATATTTTATTTTAGTCTTTACCACTTTTGATGGATTTTCCACTTAATTTTAGGCTTTATAAACTAGAAACAACTATATTAATAAGATTAAAATTTTAGGAATACATTTTAAATTTTTTTTTATCAATGTGTCAAATATATATTTCCACATATTTATAACATATTAATATTATTAATATAGTTGTTTCTAGTTATAATATTTTACATATCACCTTCTTGGTTCCCAAGCATTTCCAAGCGTCAACAACAACTTGACTATAATTACAAAAACTAGTGGAGGATCTGCAATTTTTATGCCAATAGGTGTATATATCTTATAATTTTGGGGTAGACTACCATCTATGTTTTTTCATCTACGGACGAGAATGAGAAAACTGTATTGTCCATATTGATTATATGGGCATCATCCAAGATTAAACTAGAATGAAACAATTGTACTATAGAGATTTATTCTATGGGTGTCATCCAAAATTAATAATCAATAATTGCAAAAAAAAAAAAATAGCTTAATTAACATGTGATAAGTACAATTTTATTTATTTTTTGACTAGGGGAATTGGAAAATGGGGACGGGTTGGTACTTGCATGACACAAGGTCCGTGGATCCATTCCCGCTACCACTATAACCCTAGGTTCCCCACACCCGCCGCAAGACATGGGACATAGGTAAACCCGGATGGGATTGATCTCATGACCTCCAATTTACAACAAGTGACTTCATAACAATGGAACCACCAATGAGCCACACCTATGCAGGCTATGTTATAAGTACAGTTAGTGATAGTTGTAAAAATTAAAATTAATCTTCAAGTATTTCATTATTAGATACAACTACAAGCTTAACTCCATCGATTATTAGATACAACTATTAGCTTAACTCCAATGGCTCTAGAACTATTAGCTTAACTTCAACTCTAATCACAATTATATTGGATATCTATTAGTTTAACCATTAGATACAACTATTAGGTTAACTCCAATGATTCTACAACTATTAGCTTAACTTCAACTCTAATCAGTTAAAGCTTAGTTCAACTACATTTGGCATCTAGGACTCTAGCTAACGTGCACTCATGTAAGAGCCAGACTCCTAATAAAATAGTTCGAAGTCCTAATAAAATAATCCAAACTCCTAATAAACTGGTGCATATCATAGTCGGGCATCTAGCTAATATACAATTGCCATTACATGTTTAGGTTTTCTAGATAGATATAATTAGGTTTTGTATTCTTTTCAAATGAGGTTATCTAATTCATAACTAACAATTTCAAAAAAATAAAAAATAGCCTAGTTAACATTTGATAAGTACAATTTGTGATAGTTGGAAAAATCAAACTTCAGCTTCAACTATTTGATTTGTGATAGTTGGAAAAATCAAACTTCAACTTCAATTATTCGATTATTAGATACAACTATTCAATTATTAGATTAAATACATTTATAATACAACTATTAGCTTAACTTCAACTCCAATAATGACTTTTACTTGAATTGCAATTGCCAATATATTAACTTTTAAATTAACTATTAGATACAACTATTAGCTTGATGTTTAACTCTAATGATTCTACAATTATTAGTTTAACTTCAACTCTAATCACAGTTATATTGGATAACTTTTAAATTAACTAAGGTTATATTGGATTCGTCTCAATTTGGAATTTGAATCCTATCTCTGCTGTGCAAAGGTCATAAAAGAGAACACCAACCATGATGACCTAGAACACCTTAGGCACCTAACCTTTCCAAGCTCACACTCTTAAGACAAACCAGAAAGTGGACGACATTTCAATGGACTCTTTGATGAACTACAGAAAGCTTTTTTAGTTTTTTGAAATGATCAACTAATTTCCTTCACACCATGACAGATAGAGATGCAGATCGAGAAGTTGGTAATAGAATCTTCCTAATTTCAGACAATCCGTGTATATGGCACCAATGGTGTTGGAAGAACAACGTTGATCAGGAAAATCTATGATACCCACCAATAGGTTAATGATGCTTTTGATGCTGTCATTTGGGTTACCATTGCTTGATTTCCAATATCAAAGTTGGAGGGTGCCATTGCTTCTGAAATCAATTTAGAGCTGGCTGAAACAAATGTTAACAAGATGATGATGAAATTGTCTGCATATCTAAGGGCCAAGAATATTTTTCTTGTTAGAGACGACATGTGGACAACATTCGATTTGGAAAATTTGGGCGATATATTAACCATGACCGAGTGAGCAAAGTCATATTCTCTACTTGCAATAAAGATTTGATTAAAGAAATGAAGCCAGAAGAGTCCATGAAAATATAAACCATTTACACAAACAAAGGATATGATTTGTTTTCCAAAGTGGCTTTCAAAGAGGTTGAAGGGGGTCATGTTCCTGAGTAGATAAAGTGTATTGCCAGACAAGTCTCCAAAAAGTGCAAAGGTTTTCCCCTTGCCATAAATGTAATAGCCTCATCCATTATTGGAAAGAGCGATGAAGATGGGTGGAAGATTGATCTAAGGAAAATGAAAAAGAGTATGAATTTCATTTCAACCTAATTGTTGATCATCCTCACATTGATCAAGATTTGTTTTGGTGATTGAGATGGAGCTACAATTGTTTGCCCAACTCTAATTTCAAAAACTGTTTTTTGTATTGTTCCATGTTTCCTCAAGCTTCTTCATTTCCGATAAAGCCACTTGTGAAAATGTGGATGCTGGAAGGCCTCGTGAAGACCAAAGACATTCAACACAATTGTGTTTAGTTTGTTGAAAAACAGTACTTATTCCAAGTGGAACCTATAGAAAATGTGATTTCATTTCACAATGTTGTGCATGACATGACTATATACATTGGATAAACTTATGTGGAGAAATGCATGTTTAGGGAAGGCCAAATGTTTCAACAATTTCCTGACATGGGGATTCATGTCTACAAGAGATTATCAGTTCTAGGTAGTAATATTAGGTTTCTCTCCGAAATGGAATTGGGATGTCAAAAATTGGTGACTCTATTCCTTGAAAAACTAGAACTGAAATAAATTCTAGAAGCATTTCTACACGGCCTCACTTCTCTGCAAGTGTTGGATCTAGGCAGTACACAAATGAAGTCATTGTCATTATCATTATGGGAACTGAGACAACTCAAATTTCTAAATTTGAGTTGGACTGAAATTGAAAATGTGGATGAACGCATAGGTAATCTCTCTTCCCTTCAATTTTTAAACTTGAGTCATTTTATGAAGTTCAAAATGTTTCCCTCTCAAATAGTAAAGCTTAAAAATCTGAGGTATTTCGATTTTAGCGAGATCTAAGGTATTTTGATTTTAGCAACTGTGATAACCTAAGGTTGATTCCGAAAGAGATTACCATCCTTCCAAATTGTGAAATAATCATGCAATAGCGATATGAATCAAACATTCACCACATTCACCAAATGTCTAGTCTGGTTTGTTTATTTTGGAATTTGTAAATTATCGATCTTTGAAAAATTCTAAAATGACTGTTTATTATTTTTAATAAGAATCCAATTGGTATTCCCATTATGTAATTAAATATTTTATTTTAGGCTTTACCACTTTTGATGGATTTTCCACTTAATTTTAGGCTTTATAAACTAGAAACAACTATATTAATAAGATTAAAATGTTAGGAATGCATTTTAATTTTTTTTAATCAATGTCTCAAATATATATTTCCACATATTTCTAACATATTAATATTATTAATATAGTTGTTGCTAGTTATAATATTTTACATCTCGCCTTCTTGGTTCCCAAGCATTTCCAAGCGTCAACAACAACTTGACTATAATTACAAAAACTGGTGGAGGATCTGCAATTTTTACGCCAATAGGTGTATATATCTTATAATTTTGGGGTGGACTACCATCTATATTATTTCATCTACAGACGAGAATGAGAAAAGTGTATTGTCTAGATTGATTCTATGGGCATCATCCAAGATTAAACTAGAATGAAACAACTGTACTATAGAGATTTATTCTATGGGTGTCATCCAAAATTAATAATTAATAATTTCAAAAAAATAAAATCTAGCTTAATTAACATGTGATAAGTACAATTTTTTTTTTTACTAGAGGAATCAGAAACTGGGGCCAGGCTGGTACTCATGGGACACGGGGTCCAGGGATCCATTCCCACTACCACTATAACCCTAGGTGCCCCACACCTGCCGCAAGACCCGGGACATAGGTAAACCCGGGTGGGATTAATCTCATGAACTCCAATTTACAACAAGTGACTTCATAACAACGGAACCACCAATGAGCCACACCCGTGCAGGCTATGTTATAAGTACAGTTAGTGATAGTTGTAAAAATTAAAATTAATCTTCAAGTATTTGATTATTAGATACAACTACAAGCTTAACTCCATCGATTATTAGATACAACTATTAGCTTAACTCCAATGATTCTAGAACTATTAGCTTAACTTCAACTCTAATGACAGTTATATTGGATATCTATTAGTTTAACCATTAGATACAACTATTAGGTTAACTCCAATGATTCTACAACTATTAGATTAACTTCAACTCTAATCACTTAAAGCTTAGTTCAACTACATTTGGCATCTAGGAGTCTAGCTAATGTGCACTCATGTAAGAGCTAGACTCCTAATAAAATGGTTCGAAGTCCTAATAAAATAATCCAAATTCCTAATAAACTGGTGCATATCATACTTGGGCATCTAGCTAATATACAATTGGTATTACATGTTTAGGTTTTCTAGATAGATATAATTAGGTTTTTTATTCTTTTCAAATGAGGTTATCTAATTCATACATAACAATTTCAAAAAAATAAAAAATAGCTTAGTTAACATTTGATAAGTACAATTTGTGATAGTTGGAAAAATCAAACTTCAGCTTCAACTATTTGATTTGTGATAGTTGGAAAAATCAAACTTCAACTTCAATTATTCGATTATTAGATACAACTATTCAATTATTAGATTAAATACATTGATAATACAACTATTAGCTTAACTTAAACTCCAATCATGACTTTTACTTGAATTGCAATTGCCAATATATTAACTTTTAAATTAACTATTAGATACAACTATTAGCTTGATGTTTAACTCTAATGATTCTACAATTATTAGTTTAACTTCAACTCTAATCACGGTTATATTGGATAACTTTTAAATTAACTATTAAATACAACTATTAGCTTGCTGCTTAACTCCAATGATTCTACAATTATTAGTTTAACTTCAACTCTAATCACAGTTATATTGGATAAATATTATATCAACTATTAAATATAACTATTAGCTTAACTGCAATGATTCTACAACTATTAGCTTAACTATTAGCTTAATGATTAAATTTAGATGAGCTCATCTAGCATGAGAAGTTGACCTTGATTGCAGTGAAACCATGCACCAAGAACAATCATCATCCCACAATTGGGAGTCGAATTATTAATGTGCATAAGAGTTAGTCTAAGCTTTCTATTAATTTTTAAATTAACTATTAGATACAATTACTAGCTTACCTCCAATGATGATACAATTATGAGGCTAACTTCAATTATGAGCTTAACAACCATAAATTAAGTGGTTGTATATTACCTTAAAGATACAACTAATTCACACATTCTTTAGTAAAAAACATCATCAAAATGTCAAATATATAAAAAAAACATTATCAATATGTCAAATATATACTTCTCACGGTATTTCAAACATATTAATCTTAGTAATATGGTTTGGTAGTTCAAAGAACATAAACCCCTTTACTTAGTGGCTTTAATGTGTTGTCCTAATCAAACAGAGTAGGTTAGAATGTCCAACAAAGTGACCCGAAGTCTAATGATTACAATTCCTTTATTTTACTGTCCAGTTCAGTGATCCCTTCATCCAGATATGCCATGCATTTCTTCAGTGCGTCCTCTAACGCTTTCAGTTCTTCAGGCTCCTTTCTCACCTTCTGCTGCTTCTCCACCAATAAATCATACAAATTCCTCACGACACCATCTTCCGTCACTCACATGCAATAGAAAACGAGAACCCTCGAATCTATTGTGATTTATCACCCTTTCAAACACACTGTGGAGGTGGGAACAATGGTCGGCTAACATGCGGGTATCACCTTGTCCATGAAAAGTTGCCCTCAATAGATCAAGTGACAGGGCCTTCACCACTATTTTAAGCACGGAAGCAATGGAGTTCTTCATATTACCCATGTCCTCTGATAAATCACCATCCTGTTGAGCAACTTGAAGAGGATATAATTACATCTTCGATATAAACCATTCCTCTCGATATTGAGGTATTTTTATTGCATTTGGCATCAAGATTGTTGATTGCATGTTTGCAGTCAATCAATATATTGGTTTCTCTTAGAAGCAGGTTTTGACTCATGTTGCTGATCTCCAGCCCTCTATGATCCACACAATGAATGGTGCTTCGAAGCAACATCTGGTATTGTTTCACATTAGCAAATATATTGCAAATGGCATTGCATGTATCAAGAAGCTTAACTATGTCTTCTAGGCCATTCTTGTTGGAGCTGTTAATTACTCCACCACTGGCCATAACAAAACTCGAAGAGGCATCACCTCCTAGATTGTGGCCACCGCAACACTGAAGAGTCATAGCACCGCCACACTACCCCACCGCCTAAAAAAAAACAAATTATTAAATCATAAACAATTATTTTTTGCCAGCAGAGCGGAACTATTTTTTGAAGAGGCAGCGTAATGTTTATTCCTGTCGGACTATAATAGAGCATTAATAGAATTCCGTTTTGCATTCTGAAAGGCCAATTAATGGTTAATGATCAACTTAGGTAGAAATACTATAAATACTTGCATTGTATATCATATGTGTATGTTGAACATGCACAACAGAGTGTAATATAAACAGAGTCGCAGCTCTAAAGTTTACTGTGTAATTATGCGTTTTACTCTGTTTTTGAAAAAACTCAATTTTATTTTTTTATGTCAGTTTGTTGTAGCAGCTCAAGTTTTATTAGTGTGGATTTTGTTTATTTATTTAGTAGAATATTTCTGATAAGTTAACAGACGTAGGGGTGATAAAAAAATGTGTTAAATAGTGAGCTGCAACAGAGCTGTGCATGAGTTGTGAATGAGGTGTGAGTGACGTCAGCAGTCGCATGTAACTGAATTAAGCGTGTTATGTGTTGCTAGCTATAATAGCTAATTGCAACACCGTCTAGGAACTTTTGTTAGACGTAGCAACCAAGCTGCAACACTTCTGTAGGTGTTGGGTTGAATTTTTGAGCTCTGTCAATAAAGCTATACATTGCTGAGAAAGATGTACATTGGTTGTAAGTCATTTTTTGAGTTGTACATGAATCTTTTAGTGCTGCTAAGGAAAGGAGTGACACTCCCTTTCCTTTCCCACAGTGGTATCAAAGCGTGGTTAAGTTTTCTTTTGTGTCTAATAGCTTGTTTGAGTTCTTTTGCTCATTTGTTTTTGAAAGTAATTGAAATGGCTACTAACACCAGTATAGTGCAGCCACAAATTCCTGTGTTGAATGAAATAAATTATGACACTTGGTTTATTATAATGAGAACTATCCTGCATGCTCGGGATATTTGGAAGTTTATTACGATTGGCTATCCTGAACCAGTAGATCAAGTGGTTGAATTGGATTTGACAAATGTTGAACACATTTTGTTGAAGGAAAATAGGAAGAAGGATAATAATTCTCTTGGTCTTATTCAGGAAGGCCTGAGTGAATCTATTTTTTCGAAGGTATCAAGTGCTGACTGAGTCTTCAAAGAAAGCTTGGGACACTCTTGAAACGTGCTATCAAGGTGTGACCAAGATGAAGAATGTTAAGTTGCAGAATTTAAGAAGAGACTTTGAGAATTTGAAGATGAAGGACAGTGAGACTGTTGATAATTTCATGACACAAGTCATGATTGTTGTAAACCAGCTAAGGTAGTACAGTGAAGACCTTCTAGATCAGCCTGTGACTGAAAATTTGCTGATGTTTGCCAAATTTTTTTGAAGCAGTGGTTGTTCTAATTGAATAATTTAAAAATCTCAGTCAGATGCACATTGATGAGCTGACTGGTTCATTGCTTGCTGATGAATCAAGAATGAACAGGTATGATGATACTCCATTAGAAAATTCTTTTAAATCTCAGTTGAATGTTACTATAGTTAGAGGCAGAGGAAGATCTAGTAACGGAGGAAGAGGAGGACGAAGTGTTGGTCATAGTGACAACAAAATGATTTTGAAAATGAAGAGAAGTTACAGTAGAATACTCCCAGCGTAAGGGGGAATAGCAGCAAAGCATGACAGTCAAGAAATCAAAGGTATGATAAATCTAAAGTTCAATGTTTTTATTGTAAAAAATTTGGGCATTTTTCTAACAAGTGTTGGAAGAAGCAAGAAGATGCTAGTAAGCTGTCTACACACATGACAAGAGGAGACTAAAAATGAAGAGTAGCCTATGTTTTTTGACTTGTAATGTCACCCAGGAAAGTTCAAAAGATATATGGTTTTTGGGTAGTACATGCAGCAACCACATGACTGGAAGTAAGGAATTCTTTTCAAGTCTAGACACCACCATTCAATCTGAAGTAAAGTTGGGTAATGACTGTAAGGTAAAGGTTAATGGTAAATGTGTGATTGCTGTGTATGCAAAAGATGGTAAAAGAAGAACTATTCATGATTTTTATTATGGTTTTGGTTTAATGTGTAATTTATTGAGTGTTGGACAATTTTTGGCTCAAAGTATGACGAAGGAGAAGCATCTTTCAAATGAATATTGGGGAGACGTTGTTAGTTGTTCAGTATACATTCTGAATAGAAGCCCAATAAAAAGTGTGAAGGATTGTGTTCCTCAGTAAGATGGGAATGGTAAGTGTAGCAGCATATCTCATTTAAGAATTTTTGGTTGTGTAGCATATGCACATTTACCTGAAGAAATGAGAAGAAATTTAGATGATAGAAGCCATAAATGTATTTTTGTTGGATATAGTGAAGAATCTAAAGCATATAGAATTTATAATCCTATCACCAAGAAGTATGTCATAATCAGAGATGTAGTTTTTAAAGAAGAAGAAGCATGGGATGGGAGCATTGATAAATTAGTTGGCGAGGAAGTTGTAACATCTCACATGGATGATGAAGAAGATGAACAGGAAACACATGGAGGACAGTCAACTACACATACACCAGCAGTAAGGACACCTACTAGAACACCCAGAACTCATGAACATGGTGAACCATAAAGTGTTGGTGGATGGCAACGAATAAGATCAGAGGTAAGCAATGAATCAAATCCTACATTGGCATCATTAAGAAACAGAGTAAGAGGTTAGAAGACTAGAAGTTTAAGAGAACTGTATGAACAAAATGATGAAGTAGATCAAGTTTCAAATTTTGCATTTATAGCATGTGATCCTGTAGATTTTGATGAAGCTGTTAAAAATGATGTTTGGATAAAAGCAATGGATGAAGAAATTGATGCCATAGAAAGAAATAATACTTCGGATCTTGTAGATTTGCTCGAAGATAAAAATTGTATTGGTGTCAAATGGATTTATAAAACTAAGTTAAATGTTGATGGTGATGTTGAAAAGTATAAAGAAAGACTTGTAGCTCAAGGTTTAGTCAACAACCTGGAATTGATTATAGTGAGACTTTTGCACATGTATCCAGACTTGATACGATAAAGACGGTATTAGCTACTGCTACTCTTAAAAAATGGTATGTATATCAAATGGATGTAATGTATGCATTTTTGAATGGATATTTAGAAGAAGAGGTTTATGTAAGACAACCTCTAGGATATGAGGTTGATGGACAAGAAGAAAAATTCTACATATTGAAGAAAGCATTGTATGGATTGAAGTAGGCACCCAGAGTTTGGTACAACAGAATTGATGAATACTTGAATAGTGAAGGGTTCAACAGAAGTCCAAGTGAACCAACATTGTATAGAAAGGTAAATCAAGAAGATAAAATACTGATTGTTTGTTTATATGTGGATGATTTGATATTCACTGGAGATCTTTCTGTAGATGAGTTCAAGAAATCCATGAAAACTTGAAATTTGAGATGACTGATTTAGGATTGATAAAATATTTCCTTGGTATTGAAGTCATTCAATCTAGATATGGTATTTTTATATGTCAGTCTAAATATGAAAATGATGTATTGAAAAGATTTAGAATGTTGAATTGTCAGCCAGCTGTAACTCCAATAGAAACTGGCACAAAACTCAGTAAGGAAGATGATGGGTCAAAAATTGATCCAACCATGTATAAGACACTGGTTGGAAGTCTCATGTACTTAACTGTAACAAGACTTGATGTAATGTTTGTAGTAATTTTGGTATCAAGGTTTATGGAAACATCGAAGAATACCCACTGGCAAGATGGAAAGAGAATCCTAAGATATATTGCCGGAACAACAAATTTCGGTATTCAGTATACATCTAATTTAAATTTTATGTTGATTGGATACACTAACAATGATTTTGCAGGTTCTATTGATGATATAAACAACACATCTAGATATGTGTTCAGTTTTGGATCGGGATCCGTAGCATGGGAATCAAAGAAGCAACCCATAGTGACACTATCATTTACTAAGGCAAAGTATGTTGCAGCAACAATAGCTACATGTCAAACTGTATGGATGAAAAGAACTCTTTCTAAGTTACAACATGAACAAAATCAACCAACTCCAATTTTCTGTGATAATAATTTAGCTATTGCACTTTCAAAAAACCAAGTCTTTCACAAAAGAAGTAATCATATTGATACACGGTATCATTTATCCGTGAACTAATAAACAACAATGAAATCAGTGTGGAATTTTGCACATCAGAAAATCTGTTTGCAGATCTATTTACAAAACCATTGGAAAAATATTTGTTTGAACTTCATAGAAAAAATATTGGGGTTTGTAACCTTTAACAGAAATCAAGTGTTACAATATTTTTTTTTAAGTGTAGTAATTAAGGGGGAGAATGTTGGAGCTGTTAATTACTCCACCTCTGGCCGTAACAAAACTCCAAGAGGCATCACCACCCAGATTGTGGCCATTGCAACACTGAAGAGTCACAGTACCGCCTCGGCGCCTCACAAAACAACAAATTATTAAATCATAAACAATTATTTTTTGCTAGCAGAGTGGATCTATTTTATGAAGAGGCAACGTAATGTTTATTCTTGTTAGACTATAAAAGAGCATTAATAGAATTCAGTTTTGTATTTGAAAGGCCAATTAAGAGTTAACGATAGACTTAAGTGGAAATACTATAAGTATGTTGAACATGCAAAACAATTCTATGTTTTACTTTGTTTTGAAAAAACTCAGTTTTATTTTTTATGTGAGTTTGTTGTAGCAACTAGAGTTTTATTAGTGTGGATGTTGTTTATTTATTGAGTAGAATATTTTCGATAAGTTTTATTCAGTAGAATATTTCCGATAAGTTAACGGACGCGGGGGTGATAAAAAATGTGTTAAATAGTGAGCTGCAACAGAGCTGTGACTGACATCAGCAGTTACAGCTAGCTGAATTAAGGGTAAGTGTTGCTAGCTGTAACACCTAGCTGCACCACCGTCTAGGAACTTCTGTTAGTAGTAGCAGCCAAGCTGCAACACTTGTGTATGTGTTTGGTTGAATTTTTTAGCTCTGTAAGTGAAATGTACATTGTTGGAAAAGTTGTACATTAGTTGTAAGTAGTTTTTTGAGCTGTAGGTGAAGCTTTTAGTGTTACTAAGGAAAAGAGCAACACTCCCCGAAGGCTCTGTGGGAGTTTTCTTGATCTGCAGTATTAAGAAAGGGGTGAACTCTCTTTGCATCGACCTTTGGCATTGCACTGAGAAAAGTGCTTGGACTCATTTTTGTATTTCAATTCTATTTGCTGCCACTGAAACGCCTGAAACGGATAGACGGATGGAGAGAAGAGAAAGAAAGGATAGATTATGAAGAGCAATGAATGAAACGACGCACATGTGTTGTATACATGTAATTATTATGATTATCGTTTTTCTTCTTTCACGACACGGAGAGACATCTGAATTAATCTTAGAGACAAGCTAAAGTATTGGATGGTAGGCAAATCTCCAAGCAGCTCATATGCTGCCTATCAGATGCCCACGGACTCCAACAAAATCAGCACCAGATATGGTGATGTTTATTCCACAGATTACAAGAAAAACCCTTCACCACATCCATCCATACATAGTCAGGACAGCCCATCACTGAAACAGAATATGTGACAACTGTATGTGAATACTGCACCCAATCTCGATATCATCAAAGAATTGTTTAGTTTCTATCAAGTATTGTTTAAAGAAATATAAAATATATTTCAAAGTAATTGAGCCCATTAACTCGTTAACAGGTGCATTGAAGATCAGCATGCTATTCTACAGCCACACAAGTGTAGGGCAAACTTTCTCCTCATCTCTTGGAGTTCTATATTGCTCACACCGTTTTCTAATTTATTTAAAAAATGAAAGCTATTTTCTCTCACATAAGCTATTATATATAAGTATGTTTTTCTCACTTAAACTTTTAAAAGGTCTATTATATATAAGTTTGTTTTTTCAATGGAGAAATATAATGCATGGTCTAAAATATACTGTATTTGTCTCTGCGTATCCTTCGACCCTAAGATACTGCACCAGATAACTATAAAATAATTGTTTTGTTTCTGTTTAGATGTTATCAAGTATTGTTTACAGAAATATAAAATATATTTCAAATTAATGGAGCCCAATAACTCGTTAACAGACCTGCATTGAAGATAAGCATGCCACTCTACGGCCACACATTAATGTTAATGTAAGGCAAACATTTTTCGTCATCTGTGCGAGTTTTATATTACAATGTTCAGGAGCAGGTAAGAGTACAGGCTGGGTTGCGGGCCTTTTCAACGTTCAAGTGGAGTGAGATTGCGTAGATTGATGATAGACTACTTTAAGCTTTTAATTTTTTAATAAATAGAAGTTTGCTTTTTCATTATTGCAAGTATAACATGTGCCCTATAATGGAACAGCTTTTTTGGGAAGCCCGGGTGGGCATAAGTTAAAAATCAAATAAATAGGCTGATCAAAACTGGAACATCATTATCAACACTACCACTATTATGTTAATTTTGTCATACATAAGCATTTGGAAGCAAATCTCTTCATGGTTCTCTCGTAATTAATTTCTCGGCTTTCATTTTTTATATTTTCAAGTTAGGTATTTCCAAGTCCAAAGGATAGGAAGATAATCTAGGCTAAGACCAACTTGACCAACATTAATGTTGAATGTTCAATGGAAGATTAATATATTTATCTAAAAGATGTTGTTACCAAGTTTGTACAAAAAGATTATTATAGATGCTTGGAAGATTAATATATTTATCTAAAAGATGATGTTACCAAGGATCATTATAGAAGCTTTTTTTGTTAAGTTTTTAATCTCTTCTAAGTGGCTTCCATTTTCAACTCATGACCCATAGTAATTGCACATATAACCTATGGTTACTTAAGCTCTACATATGCCAACTACCCTACTACTAGGAGCTAACTTTCATTTTCTTCTATATTCAAAACATGTGTAATATTAAATATGTCCCAACCCATTTTCATAGTGGTATCCAAGTAGAAATTTTAGATTGGAAACTTTTAGTTGTGAATTAAGAATGCATTCATTCAATACTGTGTCCGTTGTGAGTCATATGCATAGTTGTTTTCATTGTTCATTAGGGTGGTACGAGCAATAGGCCTCTATGGACTAACTGAATAGAAAAGTTTTGGAGCCAAATAAATCATGAAAGAAGGTGTTGATACAATATATTTTAATGGAAGTTGTAGATTGGTTAGAGGGGCTAGAGTTTCATTGAAGGGTGTTTGGTTTGAAATTTTGTACAAGTTGGATGTGATTATTCAAGTTATGGGTAGTGGTGATGCATCATGAATAGAAAATGCCAAATGACAACATTGAAGGTATGAGACATGATGTTGTGGCATTGCCAATTGGGACATTTTGGTGAAAATAACCTAAGAACATTGTCCATTAAAAAGATTGTATGTGGGATTGATGATGTGAAGTAATTTTTTTGAGTTATGTATGCCCCGTGTGCTTAGAACATAGAATAGGGATTGAGTTTGTGCATTTTGATATTTGTGTGTCTATGGATGTTCCCTCAATTGGAGGATTAAGTCACCTTTTTATCTCTTTCATTGATGCCTTCTATGGAAGTCAAAGATTTACTTCGCGGGTGTGTGGGGGGGGGGTGTGAAACCATTGAATTTCTGAGATATTTGTTGCCTTTGTTGAAAGACAAAGTGGGAAGAAGGTGAAATATTTGAATACAAGTGAAGATTATTAGTACTACTGCAAGGAGTTCAAGTCTTTTTGTAACTCTTAGGGTATTGCAATGAAAAATACCCTACATACTCTTGATAAAGATTTTGTTGATGATAGGTCAAGTATTTTCGTAACTCTTAGGGTGTTGCGATGCAAAATACCCTACATAGTCTTAAGAAAGATAGTGTTGATGCGAGTTTGAATTGAACCTGGATGGAGAAAGCACAAAGAATAAAAGTGGATATTGGTTTGAGAAAGAATTCTTTGGGCTAAAGCAGTTCCTAGAACAAATTATTTGACCAAAAGATCATCTAGCTTAGCATTGGTTGTCAAGATACTAGAAGAGGCTAAGAGTGGAGAGAATATTCCCATTTCATATGTCAAGGTTCTGGGTAGTGAGGCTTATATGCATGTACCTAAGGTGAAAATGAAAAATCTTGACAAAAAATCGATGAATTGCATTTTGTTGGATATTTCCAGAGAAAATAATGAACTACAAGTTGTGGATTATGTCTAAGAATTGAGATCAAAGAAATGAAGATCGAATAATTAGTAAAGAAGTGCGCTAAATACATTTAGAAGCCATTCTACACCCACAAATCCCTAAAAAGATACAATTCATATAAATTATATGAAGTATACAATTCCCTTAAAAAATCATTATAATATTAATATAAAATTATAATTCATATATATATAAGAGCATCCATTTAAGGAGGATTAAAGTACTACATAAAATGTGGTAAGGAAAATCTTTAAGAACCAATTTTATAAGATACTTAGTGATCATGGATGAAAGGTTTGAGGAATTGCCTTAAAACAAATGAGTATAGTATTTATAGAAAAGACCATTCAAACATTAAAAGACCATCCATTTAAGGAGAATTAAAGTACTTCATAAAATGAATTTAGAAAAATCTTTAAGAGCCAGTTTTATGAGTACGAGGTGATCATAAAGGAAAGGTTTGGGCAATTTGTAATGTGTGTAAATTTTGGAATATTAAGTTTGAAAACATTAAGTAATCTCGGAAGAAGTTTATGCTAGTGGTAATGTGTGTAAATTTTGGAATATTAAGTTTGAAAACATTGAGAAATCTAGGAAGAAATTTATGCTAATGGTAAATTATTAGAGATAAAGTTATAAATAGTTAATTTGAAAATAATGAATTAATTTAAATATTATTTTATTAAAAAAATGTAATGGAAATGTGGAAAAATAATAATTTAATGATTAAGAGGAATTATTTAAATTATATATACAACTAACTAAAATTTAGTGTAAGATGATAAATGACATAAATCTATAAGAAAATGTTACTTTTAGTGTTGGTACAAAGTGTTTTAAAACACATATATACAAAAATGGTTAGAGGTTTTTATATTAAAAAGGGAAGGGTATTAGCCTTGTAATTACAAAGAAAAAATGGTCTTATGGCCATCTTTCCAAATTTTCATCATATCTTCATAGTTTTAGTTTTGTAATGCTTTCAGTACCAAACAATATCTAGAGTTTCTACACCTCAAATGATATATTTGTACATATTGTTGTAATAAAAGACTACATTGAAACTACATAAAATGACAGTCAGAGGATGTCCCTCTGGACTTGAGGGTTGTTCTTCATTTATGTTGGGAGAGTGGAAGTGCCGACGACTGCGCCTTTTTCTCTTAGTAACATGGCCACTTGTACTTCTAGCATCACAACTTTGGTTCCCAAATCTCCATTCTTATCCTATTACACCTCTAACTTGGCCTTTGTTACCACCATCTAGTATTTGTTCTCATTGCACCTTATTAGATGTTCCTACTCCTCTAACTCTTTCCACTGATCCAACTATCAATTGATTGACTGAAACATGTGCTTTAGATTCTGGACCAAACGATGTAGGTGATGGTGACTTGATTTGAGTCTCATCATCCGGTGAGGGATGCATTAGTCTTCCTCCTCTTTCCACCCTCATTTGGCATGTCTCTGTTGGATATATGATTCACCAATTCTTTCGTATTTTGATTAGTCTTAATATGCTTTTAAACTCCCTGTTCATGGTAATACACCATCAAAGTTTTATCTTTTGAGGCCACTTGAGTTGGGTTTGGGGGCATATTTTGGAAGATTTATTTCATTTGTGCTAACCAAATATTCCAGCAAATAAATTTTGGAAGATTCTACCATAACCATTCTAGAAGTCCTTTATTTTTTAGGGATAAGTTATATTCCTTTCCCCAAGACTTCAAAAAACACTAATTAATTGAGGAAGAGAGAAGTACTGTTGAAGAGGCCCCATAAGAAGTTTTCATACCTCTCTGGTAAAAGAAAATTCTATAAATAAATTCTCAATTGTTTCTTCATGATCATGACATAATGCACATATTGAGGGGCTTGGGAAGCCATGCCTTTGGAATTTATCACCTCCAAATATTTTCCCATGTGTTGCATCCCAACATAAGTTATTAACTTTATATAGAGAATTATTTTTCCTTATCCTTTTCCAATGAGTGGAGCATTTGGGATTTCTCTATAAGTTTTAAAGGATTTTATATCCTTTCCTTACCAAATGTCATTCATTGAGATTGCCCCATCCTTGGGTATTCTACATATTCTTGTTGAGTGAAGATTTTCTTTTTAACTCTTAAATAGAAGTCTTAGATTAGGCTACAAAGGTGGAGGGAGGAAATGGGAGTAGGATTTCCATGATTTATGCTCTGTAAAATCCCAAATAAACGTATCTTTGAGCTTGATTTTTGCTTGACTGATCATTCATCTTTCAAGATCTTGTAGCTCAAGTACGGATCCTTGAGGTGGATTGCATTAGATGTTGTTTTCCCACAATTTGATTTTTCTTCTATTTCTAGGTATCAAACATAAATGTTAATGATAAAAAAACATGCATCTATGCACAATTTCCATATTTGATTACCTTTTCTCCTCTTAGGGGTATTGTCTAGGCATCTAAGTCGGTTTCCCCAGAAGTATTTATTATGGAGAGCTTCTTTAACCCAAATTTTCCTTTCTAAAATAATATTCCACTGTATTTTTTCTCCTATTCCATATTGTTACTCTTTGGATCTCTAATTTGCAACCCACCTTTGTTGAGAGGTCTTTTGACTATATTCCAACTCACTACGAGGAGTTTTCCTTCATTATTCTTCCCTCCCTTCCACAAGATTATTTTTAGTTCCAAATTGATCTAGTTTAAGATTCCTGCATGGTCTAAAAGAATTAAGCAACGATAGAGCTGAATATATGATAGAATAGACTTTATGAGGGTGATTCTTCTAGCCAATTTCAACCAAACAACACCCTATTGCTTCACTTTTCTTGTAAACTTGTCGATAATTCCTAGCCAATTCATACTCTTTTGGCCATCTTTAGCTATTGGAATACCGAAATATTTGAATTAGTACTAATTGGATTTCCCTTGAAATCCCAATTCCCTTGTAATTTCCAAGAGGGTCCTCTAATCTATATTCCATCCATATAGCTTGCTTTGAAGTTGTTGATTTTGCTTCATGAGGCCCAGACAAAATGTTTCCAAGACCTTCTTGAACCTTTGAGATATGATCCGAGAATCTCCTCCAATTAGAAGGGTATCATCAACAAACTCATAATGGTTGATCTCTTTCACTCCCCTTGCAATCATTATACCTGAGATACTGCCATTAACCCTTGTGGATTCTATCCCCTAGTACTTCCAACCCCTTGCTTAAGGAGTATGCCATTAAAATTTAAAGGAGATGGGTGGGGGGACATCCCTTCCTTAGGCCTCTAGTATCCTAGAAGAATTTAGTATCTCTCCCATTAACCAAAGGTGTAATCCAAGGTTTGCCGATGCAAGGATTAATGCAAGATATAAAATACCCTGCAGAGACAAATTTTTGAGAATTTGAAAAAGGAATTGGTGATTAATCCAATCAAATGCTTTATCCATGTCCAGTTTGATAACCATACCTTTTTCTTGTTGGGATCTTCTGGATTAAATAGGCTCATTCACCAAAATAATAGTATCTATATTTTTCCTTTTCTAGATGAATCCTCTTTAGTTAGTTGAGATTAAGGAGGGGAGGACTACCTTGAGTCTGGAGGAAAGAATTTTAGTAAGAATCTTGTAAGATACCTTACATAGAGACAAATTTTCTCACTTTTCAAAAGAAAAGGGATACAATTATTTTCAGATTAGATCTAGGAAGGATGAATTAATTGCTCCTCCCAATCTAGGCTTGTTTTGTTCATATACCAACATTCTTTTGAGATCCTTCTTGATGATATTCCAACGTCGTCGATAAAATTGGATAATTGAATCAATATAGCCATGGATCCTTGTTAGGTTCCATTCCCCAAACTACAACCTTGAATTCTTCCTCCATTATTTCTTCAGTAAGTTTGGAGTGCATGGCGCTTGTTTCGGGCCATACAATTTCATGATGAATTGGCATACTTTTTATTCTTTCCCTTTTACAACGTATCCTTCTATCTTATACATGAATACATTCTCTTTCGGGTTTCCATTCAACTTAAGAAGTCTTCACATCCATCTGATGAACTTTCCACTCATTATGTGCAACCAAAGAAAATAAAGCGCAAATGGAAACTCATTTTGTTGTTGGGGAGAAAGTATCTTCATAGTTAATTCATTCCTTATGTGCATAACCTTTCACCAAAATGCTCGCATTGTGCTTGTCAAGTGAGCCATCTTATTTGTACTTGTTCTTGTAGACCCAAGGATCAAACAACTACGAAATCGAGCAATTACTGAGTAATTCATCAAGTGGAAGAGATTTCGAATAGAAGAGACAACATGGGAAGATGAGTTCTTCATGGAAAAACATCCAGAGTTAATCAAGTGTTGAGGACAACACTTGTTTGAAGGGGAGGGGAATATTAATCCCTATATATTATGACATTACATTTCTATTATTATATTAATATTTTCTTTCTTTGTTAGCTAGTACATCAATTGTAATTGTTTGGTGGCTAGGACCTTAATTGTAATTGTACCCTTAGTCTCCTATATATATGCCAAGGAGACCTATTTTTAGGATCATTTCATATTTACTTGTGTATTTGATACACTATATCGGGATTTTTCCCCCTCGAAGAGGCTTCTTATTCATCTCTTTATATTGTTCTCAAGGAATTGAGTTACTCTTTCTTTACATTTTTATGTTATTTTGGGAATTTGGTTCATAACACAAGGTGCCCATTAGAGTTCAACTCAAACTCTAAGAAGGGAGAGGAACTAAATTATTTTCCTTTGGAGGATGTTGAGGTTGTGGAAGCCAACATTGTGAGAGCAAGAATATCTAGATTTTATGTTACTAATTATCTTGATATTGACTATTATATTTATCAAGCTATTCAATACAACTAATGTATTGAATGAAATATTTTTCAAGATTTCAAACAACCCCTAGAAACAAAAGTCTCATATTTGCAGCCATCCCTATTGTGATAGCCAAATAAAAAGTGTTAAAAAGAAGGTAACAACATTTTGGGAATTAAATTCTCATGTTTTACCAGTTGAGAAGAATGTTTTATGGTAGTAAGTATATTAAGGAATGCATGAAACTCATTCAAAACATATATTAGAAATCATTGAAGATGCGTTTTTCAAAACTTTCAAGCAAAACAATCCTTGGATTCAAATTGCAATTAGCACAATTTACAAGTGAAACCTTGATATATTAATCCAAGCACTAATCGTGACACATGTTGTCTTGATCACTATGCGGAATTTCAATTGTATTATGAGGTGGCCCTTCTCCTTCATTTGTTAATTTCCCTCTTACTCTACAATGGAAAATATATTTTGGTGGCCCTCCTCCTTTACATATTTTTTGTAACAAAATAACATGCGTTGGATAAAATGTATATGATGATTGTGGTAATTTGTCATTTTTGATAGAAAGTTTCTTATCTTTAAAACAAAGGATAGTGAAGTGGAAGATACAGGAATATGTTGTTTTGGATCACATCTCTTGTTCAAGGGTGACATCTAAAAAGGATGATTTTATTGAAGATGGGATTACCATCACAAATACATCAAACATTTTGATAAGAACGAGTAGTAATTTTTATAGTGCAAACAAACTCGCCAAGTATTTTCTAATGCAACAATATTATCTGTTGTTAAGCTCACAAAAAACTATACATTCACATAGGGATATACAAAGTGAATATTATCATTTTGACCATGCTATTATAATTTTACACATCGGATATAGGTATGCATAAGAGAATATTGATGTAGATTCAATACTATATATGCTCATGAAATATGCCAATAGAGAGTATCATCATATGATAGTAATGACCATTAACATGAATCTTTGTGTTGAAAAATTGTAACTTCGAAGAATATTCTATATGTATCTTTTTGTGGTCCCTGATGGTCCTACCGGGAGAACCACTTGTATTACTTTATACCCTAATGCTTCTAATCGGAAGAACTAATAAGAGTCATGAGGTAGTCCCCTCTAATTGTAAAGGTGGATCATTAGCACCCCAGTGTGGTTACTTGAGCCTACATGTGTAACTCAAGCCTACATGATTAACTCAAGCCTACATGTCGGAATTAATAATTAAAGTGAATGGATGAATATAAATAGAGGTGTGGTGCTCCTCATTTGAAGCACACACACTCACTTGTGTAGCGCATTAGTGGAGAGAGAGAAGTAGCTGGAGAATGAGGAGGATCAAGCTTTGATCTCCTTGTTGGTTTTATCTTTTATCTTTTTGGGGCATCTATATTGAGGAAGCTTTTGCTGGGTTTTTCCCTTTAGGGTTTTCCCAGGATAACTCTTTGTTGTTCTTGTGATACTGTTTCTTTCAGTGATCCTATTTATATGCTTTTGTTATGAAAATGAAATGAAATACTGATGTCTTAGCTAAGCATATGAAAAGTTAACATGGTATTAGAGCTAACCTAAATAGGACAACTTTCACAAGGAAAAATAGCCCTCTCTCTCTCCCCAAAAGAAATTAGGGTTTCGGGAAAATTTTTGAGTTTCGAAAAACTAATTGCATGGAAATTTGCGCCCTCCCAAAGTGCATCTTTTGATCCTAGAATCACGGTTTTTGGATGTGTGAGTCTTTGGAAAAGTAAAACCCTAGTTTGACAGCTATACTAGAAGAAAGCTATACCAGAAAGCTATAGAAGCTGAATCTTGCAAGTCTGATTTGGAAGGTGAAGAATTGAAATCTCTAGAATCCAAGCACACCAGTCAACTTACCTCATTCAACCGCATCTCTTGGTAAGGTCAGTTTCTCATTCCGCAAAATTTCAATTTTTTGTGATTTTCTGACAAGATGGCCCCAAGCACTAAGCTTGAGGACAAGTTAGAAGGCATAGAGAATTTTTAAGCATGGAAATATAGGATTGGTCTCATTCTCCAAGAGAATGATCTTGATAATTATGTCAAAGAAGAAGTTTCAGAAGCTGAAGCCAAGGAGAAGCACAGAAAGGATATGATTAAGGCACAAAGGATTATTGTTGACTCCATCAAGGATCACTTGATCCCTCAAGTGTCATCCAAGAAGACTCCAAAATAAATGTATGATGCCCTTTCCAGAATGTATGAGGGAAGAAACATCAATAGGAAGATGAATCTAAGAGCTCAACTGAAGAGCACCAAGATGAGCCACGGAGAATCCATCCAAGACTACTTCACAAGGGTTTCTCAGATCAAAGAGCAACTAGGAGCTGTTGGAGATAAGCTTGATGAAGATGAATTGGTTATGAATGCTCTCATGGTCTCACTAGACCCTGGGAATCCTTCATCCAGATGATGTGTGCTAGAAAAGAAAGCATGATGTTTGAGGTGGTATGGGAAGACTGTATTCAAGAAGAGACTAGAGTGGGAAACAGAGAATCCTTACTAAAGGAAGATGATCAAGCCCTAGCCACTCACACCAAGAGAAGAAGAAGTCAATCTAACTTCAAGAGAAGAAACTTCAAGGAGTCTCAACCTCTTAGAACAATCCAAAGAAGAAGGGAAAATCCTCCCGATAAAGACTAATCTAGTTTTCAATGTTTTCATTGTGACAAGATAGGACACATTGCCCGAAATTGTCCAATAAAGAAGCAAGAATATAAGAAGAGGATCAACAAAAACAAAATATATCATGCTCATCTAGCAGAAGATGAAGATGAAGAAGAAGAAGAAGAAGAAATACCTCCAAGAAAGCAAGCAAAAGAAGAAGATGCAGAAGAGTATGTACTATTCTCTGCACTCTCTGGGTCTATAACACCTGGAGAAGACACTTGACTTATTGATAGTGGTGCTTCAAAGCACACGACGGGACAAAATAAAACTCTGTCCAAACTTGAAGAAAAGAGCTCTCCTCAAAAAGTATCCCTAGGAGATGACTATCAATATCCGATCAAAGGAGTTGGTGAAGCAAGTTACAGACTTGATTCAGGTAATCCTCTAAAGATGAAAGATGTATTATATGTACCTGGTTTAAAGAATAACTTACTTTCTATCTCAGCTTTAGATAAGAAAGGATTCAAAGTTTCATTCATAGATGACCAAGTACTCATGTGGCCCAAAGGAAAGAATATTGAAGATGCAATCATCATTCGTGAAGAAGAAGAAGGCTTGTATAAACTCAAGAGGCACTCAGAAACAACCTTTGTTCATGATTCCACTGACCCTAGTGAACTATGGCATAGAAGGCTTGCCCACATTAATTACAAAGCTCTACCTCATGTGAATAAAGTAGTGACGGGATTACTAGATATGAAGATCAAGCATGAAGGCATTTTCAAAGGATGTGCGAAGGGAAAGAACATCAAGAATCCATTGCCGAAGAAAGAAACTGAAACAAAAGGTACATTGGAATTGATTCATTTAGATGTATGTGGTCCAATGTCTTCTACATCCTTAAGTGGCTTTGAATATTATATCACATTCATTGATGACTTTTCAAGAAAGACTTGGATATACTTCTTGAAAGCAAAGAGTGAAGTGTTTGAGAAATTCAAGGAGTTCAAAGCCTTGATAGAGAATCTTTCAGACAAGAAAATAAATACACTCCGATCACACAATGGAGGAGAATATACCTCAAAAGAGTTTGAGGCTTTTTTGCAAAGATGCCGGAATCAAGAGGGAACTAACTACTTCCTACAATCCTCAACAGAATGGGTTTGCGGAAAGAAAGAACATAACCATCATGGAGGAAGTGAAGACAATGATATATGATCAAGATCTTCCTATGCATCTATGGGCAGAAGCAGCAAGAAATGCTATGTATGTACATAATAGAATATCTCACAGTGCTCTTGGGTTTAAGACTCCAGAAGAGATGTTCATAGGAAAGAAGCATGAGGTAAGTCACCTCAAGATATTTGGTTGTCCAGTATATATTCATATACCAAAAGAGAAAAGAACCAAGTTAGACCCTTCCGGAAAGAAGGGTATATTTGTTGGATATTGTGAAGTATCCAAAGCATTCAGAATCTATATTCCTAGATTCCATCACATGGAAATTAGTCGAGATGTGACATTTGATGAAAAGATAGCCCTCAAGAGATCCAGGAAGTGCCAACATGAAGAAGTGTATGAAGAAGATACATCTCCTAGAAATAAAGAAGATACATGTATCCCCGAAGATGATGGTCCTGAAGAACATGACTTAGCAGAACCACAAGAACCTCCCAAGATGGAGATGTCAAGAAAGAGAAAGCCTGCTTGGACAAGAGAAATTACACGAGAAGCAGAAAGATATGGAGCTTATGAAGGCTCCACAAGGGAAAGAAAAAAGCCTAAGACTTTTTCCAATTATGTAGCCTTGATGTGTGATCTTGCAGATCAAGAACCTACAAGCCATGAAGAAGCTGTACAGAAGAAAGAATGAGTAGAAGTAATGACTGAAGAATACCTGTCAATAATGAAGAATGATGTATGGGATATAGTTCCCAAACCAGAAGGAAAGAGTATAGTATCCTCCAAATGGATATTCAATATAAAGCATGCTGCTGAGGGAAGTATCGAGAAGTATAAAGCAAGATTTGTGGCCAGAGGTTTCTCTCAGAAAGAGGGAATTGATTATGAAGAAACATTTGCTCCAGTAGCATGATATACTTCGATTAGAGCTATCATGGCACTTGCATCCATGATGAAGTGGGACTTACACCAGATGGATGTGAAAACAGCTTTTCTAAATGGTGTGATCAAAGAAGAAGTATACATAGAACAACCACAAGGATTTGAAGTTGAAGATAGACATACTCACGTATGCAAATTGAAGAAGGCCTTGTATGGCCTTAAACAAGCTCCTCGAGCCTAGTATGAAAGGATAGACAGTTTCCTGTCGAGCATGGGCTTCACCAAGAGTAAAGATGATCCTAACCTTTATCTTAAGGTTGTAGAAGATGAACCTATCATCCTGCTATTATATGTGGATGACTTATTCTTGACAAGGAATGAGAAATAGATTATGGAAAGCAAGAAGAAACTAGCAGAAGAATTTGAAATGAAAGACCTTGGGTTAATGCATTATTTCCTAGGTCTGGAAGTATGGAAAAGTTCAGAAGGAATCTTTCCCAACTAGGGAAAGGATACGGTAGAGATATTGAAGAGATTCAATATGTTGGAATGCAAAGCCATGGCCACACCCATGGACTCCAAATTGAAGTTGTTAGCTGATGACTCATCAGAATTAGTGGATGTGACTCACTACAGATAGATCATTGGGTCATTGATGTACTTAACAAATACCAGACCAGACATTTGTTTTGCTGTGAACACCTTGAGTCAATATCTTGTTCAACCAAGATGGGTTCACTTAGTAGCTGCAAAACATGTGATGAGATATCTAAAAGGGACTATAGACTTTGGTCTATACTATGATGGTAGCCATGAGTATAGATTGTATGGCTACACAAATGCAGATTTCGCTGGAAGTATCTCAGACAGAAAAAGCACTTCAAGTGGATGTTATAGTCTAGGATCTGCTATGATTTCATGGTTTAGCAGAAGGCAGTCTAGTGTTGCTCTAAGCATAGCTGAAGCAGAATATATAGCAGCTTGCTCTGCTAGTTGTGAATCCATATGGCTTCGAAAGATGATGTCAGGACTATTCAACCTAGAGTTGGACACTACCGTGATTCTATGTGATAATCAAAGTTGTATAAAGATGACAGAGAATCCAGTATTCCATGATAGATCGAAGCACATAGAAATTAGGTATTTCTACATTCGAGATATGATGCAGAAGGGAGCCATAAAGCTCCCGTATGTGAGTACTAATGAACAAGTTGCTGATGTGCTGACGAAGCCTCTGTCTCGAGTAAAGTTCGAACACTTTCGGGACAAGCTTGGTGTTGTTCGAAAAGACCTTCCTCGAAAGGGGGAGTAGTGATGTTGCAGTGGGATTGTATCATCCCTGGGCACTTGCCCTAAAGTGATCCAATGACCTTGGTCCTCAAGAATGAAGAGGTATTGTATCATCCTGGGACATTTGTCCAGAATAGATCCGGTGACTTCGGTCCTCGAGAATGTAGTGGGATTGCATCATCCTTGAACTTCGGTTCAGAAAGGTATCCAAAGGCTTCGGTCCCTGAGAATGTGGTAGGATTGCATCATCCTTGAACTTCAGTTTAGAAAGGTATCCAGAGGCTTCGGTCCCCGAGAATGTGGCAGGATTGCATCATCCTTGAACTTTGGTTCATAAAGGTATCCAGAGGCTTCGGTCCCCGAGAATGTGGCAGGATTGCATCATACTTGAACTTCGGTTCAGAAAGGTATCCAGAGGCTTCGGTCCCCGAGAATGTGGTAGGATTGTATCATCCTTGGACCTAGTCCTAAAGTGATAGGGACTGATTATCCCGTAATCAATATGGTGACTTCGGTTGTCGAGAATGTGATAGGATTGCATCATCCTTGGACTTAGTCCTAAAGTGATAGGGACTGATTATCTCGTAATCAATCCCGTGACTCCAGTTGTCGAGAATATGGTAGGATTGTATCATCCCTGGAATTAGGTCCAAAAGTGATCCAAAGACTCTTTGTCTTTGTACTATGGATTGCAGGTTGTTGCTGATGATGATGATGTTCCTGATCGAAATATTAGAGTATGATGATGATGTTGCTATTTGAAAGTTCAAAGTATGATGATGATGTTGCTGATATGAAGATAATGTTGCTGATCGAAAGGTCAAAGTGCTGAAGATGATGTTGCTGATCGAAAGGTCAAAGTGCTGAAGGTGTTGCTGATCGAAGCGGTCAAAGTTGTTGCTGATCGAAGCGGTCAAAGTGTTGATGTTGCTGAAGATTGAAGATTGAATATGAAGACTACATGATGTTGAAAAGCTTCCAATGATTTATAGATGTGTTACCCTGATGATGTTGATGATGTTCTCTCTCTCTCTCCTATTATTGTTGTTGTTGATGTTGTTGTAGAATACCCTTCTCGTTAAGGGGGAGTGTTGAAATATTGTAACTTCAAAGAATATTCTATATGTATCTTTTTGTGGTCCCCGATGGTCCTACTAGGAAAACCACTTGTATTACATTATACCCCGATGCTTCTAATCGAAAGAACTAATAAGAGTCATGAGGTAGTCCCCTTTAATTGTAAAGGTGGGTCATTAGCACCCCAGTGTGGTTACTTGAGCCTACATGTGTAACTCGAGCCTACATGATTAACTTGAGCCTACATGTCAAAATTAATAATTAAAGTGAACGGATGAATATAAATAGAGGTGTGGCACTCCTCATTTGAGGCACACTCACTCACTTGTGTAGCGCATTAGTGGAGAGAGAGAGAAGTAGCTGGAGAAGGAGGAGGATCAGGCTTTGATCTCCTTGTTGGTTTTATCTTTTATCTTTTTGGGGCATCTATATTGAGGAAGCTTTTGCTCGTTTTTTCCCTTTAGGGTTATCCCAAGATAAATCTACGTTGTTCTTGTGATACTGTTTCTTTCAATGATCCGGTTTATATGCTTTTGTTATGAAAATGAAATGAAATACTGATGTCTTAGCTAAGCATATGAAATTTAACACTTTGCTTGCCTATCACTACTTTGATATAATTTATAAAGATTTGACTAGTTCACAAAAAACTGTACATTCACATAGGGAGACACAAACTGAATACTATCACTTTGACCATGTTATTGTATTTTTGCACATTGTATATAGTCATGCACAAGATAACACTGATGGCAAAGTCAATACTATAAATACACATGAAGCCATTAAAAAGTATTGTTTTTATAGTAGTAATGACCATTAACATGAAGGTTTGCTTGTCTAGCACTACTTTGATATAATTTATAAATATTTGATTGATCATGGGATCAACTTGAAAGAACATTGGATTTGGTTTGATGGATGTGTTTATTAGTTTAAATCAATGTGATATATTTATTGGTTGAGTTAGCTTCATAACAAGACATAAATAAAACATATTTGGAGTTACAAATTAAAATAAGAACCTTTTATCATTGATATTAATGAAAATAAATAAATAAAATTGGAGTTAGATATTTATATTCCTTGAAGGTTATAGTGATTTCATATCATAATTTTATATATTAATTTTAAGACGTATTTTAATACCTCAACCATCTAATATTTAAATATTAATTTTTTATTTTATATAGCAAAATTTGAATAAAATACATTATTTTCATTAAATAAATAAACAAAATCTAAATATTACCCTTATTTTTTATTACCTTACTATTCTACAAATATTATTCTTATTGTTTATTGAACATAAATTACCCTACTTTACCAATGTTACTCTTTATTTTTTATTGAACATATTTTGTCAATCATATCTATATAAAAACCTTTGTAGATCGTGTGCCTTGAATATCTACCAATGTTGAGCTATTGAGATAACTTTAACTTTGACCACAATAAAACAAATGATTTGGTGGTGTAAGCTAATCTTGACCGTGTGCTTTTTTTAACAAGACCTAGCAGCAATGCTGCATATTCCGTGCTTTCAATATATGTCAAAGCATGCCTTATTATTATCAACTTATTCTTTATCTTGTTAATTGATGTAGGGCCTAACGCAGCAAAATAGGACTCTCAAGAAATAGTTTCTATAATAATTTGAGCTATTTTATTGTGATGTTATAAGTAACTAACACTCCTTTGTGGGACAGCTTTTGCTTTAGAACAAGCTCAGAAAATGATTTGTGGGTCATCTTTTGCTTTAGAACAAGCTCATAAAAAGACTTTGTAAGGTAGAAGCTCATAAAAAGATTTTGTAAGGTAGAAGTTCATAAAAAGATTTTGTAAAGTAGAAGGGGATGAAAGTTTGAAACATAGATCATGTTAATGACATGTTAAAGTTATAAAAAATAATATGAAATACTGTAAACATGAAAAATACAAATATATTATTGGCATCACTAATTATATAATTATATAAAAAAATGTTGAAAACTATACATAAAACTAAAACTATGATGCAATATCTTAGATATGTTGTTATCTTTAAACTTTATTATAGAAGTTACACATCACAATGTTTCCATAGGATATGCGAGGTCTCCTATTATGAGGTCGAATCGTTCAGGTCTCCTATTATGAGGTCGAATCGTTCATCTGAGCTCATCCCTGCTTAGAAGAATTTCAATTAGCCTTGCATCTAAGAATTTCAATTAAAGCTTTAAAATTTTGTAGGAACCTTAGTATAAAGTATAAAGTATAGTTTGATAAAATGAATCATTGAAAATCCATGGTTCATTAATGCATCGAAGCCATAAAGAATTCACAACATTCTTAGAGACATATCTCCAAGTATTGCATGCATGCATGGTCTAAACACACATCTTACATAATTCACAATCTTATATCATAGTAAACAGTCTCAGTATTGACACACATAGCATGCATGGTCTAACCACACCGCAATTCATGAATAGGCTGGCCATGGTCATCTCATGGTTCTAATATCTGCACTTATTTGCGTGTATGAGAGTATAATAGCTCTTAATAAAATTGGAATAAATAACATTTCAAATGGATCTAAAATACTTGTAGAGATAACCTCCATCAATGAGAGTTCGAAAATACTTGTAGAGGTAACCTCCATTAATGAGAGTTCAATAATAGCGAACAAAGAGCCATTCTCCCATCAACAAAATCCATGAAGCAACATTTTATTTAAGTATAAAAAATTCAAAATAAAAGCAATATAACATAAATTAATGGAGCCACTTGGCCATTAACAACATCCTGGAAGCAACGTTTTATTTAAGTCCCAAAAAAATTCAAAATAAAAGCAATACAACCATAAATTAATAATCATTGGAGCCACTTGTCCATTAACAACATCCTGGAAGCAACGTTTTATTTAAGTAAAAAAAATTCAAAATAAAAACAATACAACTATAAATTAATGGAGACTCGCGGTTAGACCTTAATTGATGCTATGTTAATTGTAATAACTTTGTAAAGCTATTAAATTAGACATTTAAGACAGAGTAAAATTTACTTACAAACTTGAATTTTAAACTAAAATGATTAAACATAATCATTTTGTGTAATAACCCAAAATTTCGTAAAAATTAAATTTTTTTAAAGCGGCATAAAATGTCTAAAGTCGCAGCTAAGTAATTGCTAACGGTTAGCGGAAAATGAAACAGTTTATAAGAGATCTTGGGATTGTTTCATTAAAAGAATCTGTAAACTAATGGATGTATTCTTAAACACCTATGTTAGTGCTATTAATGACTTAACAGCTTTAATTTTATCAGAGTTAGAAAAGGACTTACATTTAGCTGCTACTAGATATACTCATGATTTACTTTTGTCAAGTAGGTAAGAATTCTTGTTTGATATCGAGGCTTACTTAGCATTTTGCTAACTCAATTGGACTGCTAGTTCTTACAGGTTTAGCAGGTAAGCGTAAGACCCAGTAGGTGTTATTTAAAATTACGTCGAGAAAAATTACTTTCCTAGCATGTTAAGATGCTAGTTTAAGAAAAGGTTAAATTCTGCTGCTTGTCTTCGAGGAAGTAATGTAAATTATTTTTCGTTGTTATAAATCTATAAATGTATTTATAACTAACGCCATAATGAATTTCCATAAAAAACATAAACAATGGTTTAAATTAGAAGATCAAGTACCTACCAAAGTTCCTTCAGTCGTATGATGATTATCTTCTAAAAGTCTATAGTACATGGTTAGTTTTCTTGTGTTTACAGTACTGGTTATTTATAAATTCCCATAGAGAGCATAGAGCTCATGGTTTTGGTTTAAGTTTACTTCAATTGCTTAGTGATCTCGCAGCTATTATCACTTCAATACTCAAGGTGTCCTTCTCTTAAAGCATGATCTAGTTACCTATGTTTTTCAATTATACTTTAACAATGAGTTATTAGAAATCTAACATAAATCTCCATCATTGTTAGTCTTCAGTTTCTTGAGCACTCCTTCAACAAAATAGTATAAAGGTTATATTTTTCAGAAGTTCAACACGCTAAAACTATCTTTATAAGCTTCCTTCATTTACAACTGGAATGCACCTTTAGCTAAGAATAAAACTTGATGCAACTAATTAGTGGTCTTTACATTATCTTTATACAAATGTCTTAGCAAATGAAATAAAAGGAAACTATTCAAAACTTGGAAATAGTCTATACTACCTCGTATCATAAGTAATGGTTTAGAACCTATGCTTTGCTAGTCTCCATGGCATAATGTGTATATCATTTGCATAGTATATATCAATTGGCAATCATATGTTGTAATATGTTTTCTCATAATTCTTTTACTATTTTAAAATATTCGACTAGTTTGGAAACATGAATATTTTCTAGGATAATAAAATAGTATCCAAGTCTCGACCTAAGGTGGAATACCAAAGTATCAACCCACTATGAGGAAATTGAATGATGTCAATCATATGTTGCATAGTTTGATATGATTATTGGTTTTGAAATAATGCAAGTGTTTGTTTACAGCGCTGACTATAGGCTTCGACCCACGCTTGGAGAAACATTTGGAAGGGCATGTGGATAGGTTATATCCACTCGTTGGTTAACTTAAAACCAAGCAAACCCTACTCAGTTGCAATGCAACCCGCGAGAGTTTCTCCTTTGTTTGGTCGAGCTGAGAGCTCTCCATGAGAGGCCTGTAACCACCTTCATACATTTGGCATTTCATTTTCAGAAACTATGCTGCGACTGTTCGGTGAAGTCGTTTATGGTTTGGGTTCTCCTGTGTGTTGAAAATTACATCGCGAGTGTGGATGTTGGCCTTTCATTGTGGCCCGAAGACTGCACTTATCTCAATACTGCAACTATTTACCATAGCTTTTTCCTTCGTATACTTGAGTTGGTTTCAGGTTTTTTCCTTCGCAGAGGTGACTCAAAAGCTTCTTCCCTTTTAGTATGGTGTCAAACGTGCCCTGGTGTGGCCATTAATCCTCAACTTCAGATCCATTTTACTGCAGGTAAAGACTTACTCTAAACTCAGTTTTAAAATTTGTTTTCTTACTAGGGTTTTTATAAATTTTAATGTAAACAAGTATTTATGATAATGCGATTTCATTCTTGTAGGTCTAAGCTCCCAACTCCAAAGTTGTAGATGAAAACAAGTTCACTTTTCATTATTTCGTGGTCAAACAAAATGGTAAGCCTCGGTTGCAACAAGGGTTCTTCCTGCATGTTTTTGTGATTGTTGGAAGTTGGTTCCTGTTCTTGTAAAGCACGGCCTTGGTTCTCTGTTAGTTATGTTCTAAAGCCTGTTTATTGCTTGTCAATGTTTTTAGAAACCATTAAAGGGTATTTTGTGCAGGGTGAAAAAGCCTCTGGAAGCCGTGATGTAAATGGGTTTTAAATGATGTTTTTAGCCTTACGGCCTGAACAGTGTAAATGCTTTCGTTTTTAATAAGAGCCCAGCTCTGAAATCAAAGAGTCTTGTCGACCTCTGTCTATTTTATTTCAGTTTTTATAGTAGATTTTAGTTGGTGAAGGAAGGCTGTGAAATAGTCGTGGTTGTAAATGAGAACATGATCTTCCTCCTATCAGTAAAATATTTTGATACTGTTTAATATATATATAGATTTTGCGTATTTTGGTTTTAATAATCAGGCCCGAGCCTCGACCCTTTTGACTCTAAAGGTTGTAAGACATTCCTTATTAATGGATTTTGTAATTGCAAATGGTTTAAGTAATATTTGATTATTTTAATTTTTGTTTTCAAAAATTTGTTTAAGTGATATTTTAATTTATTACCCTGTATTGATAATGATTTCCAATGCACAGTTTATGGGGAAAATTACTGTGTTTTAAGAGTAATATTTTACTCTGTTTTGGCTCAAAGGGTTAATTAATATATAAACCCTATAGTGAATTCTTAGCTCTATTTGATAATAGATAATAGTTCGATAATAGCTCTGTTTATTTAATAATTTCCTTAATGATTTTTACGGTTTGTTTTTAATTCTCAGCTAATAAGAATTAGGGTTTAATGCTGCATACTTTTAAATAGAATATATTTATCTTTCATTAACTTCCGTGGTTTTAAAAGGATTATAGTAGAATCCTTTTGTCTTAGACAAAGACACATAGTATCTGGAATTCAATGTTATAAAAATGTTTTACAAATTCTTTTTACCTAGTTTTTAGATGTTAGCCTACATACTATACTATGTTTAATTATTAAACTGTAATCTCTATATTTTATAAGAATATCCTATTCTTTTACATACCTATCTTTTAGTTTATAATTGAATTAAATAAATAAAGACAATATTTAATAGTTCTTTACAGTAGAAATCATAAGCAAACTAAGTAAAATTTAGTTACAGTTTTCATTCAAGTAAAAGAATCATCTTATTCACCTAAACACCCAGCTGTACTAGAGTACTGCCCGAGTCAGGCATGGAAAAATACAGTTTGGAAATTCTAATCCTATATGTTTCTCATGTTGCGTATTCATTTCTATTTCTAACATAATCTATAATTTACCAAGTCTAACATTACACAATTACTCCTTTCTTCATAAACCCTAAAATACTAACATGCCTGTAGTTAGAAACTAATAAACATTTTACTAAAGACAGTAAACACATATAATAACATAAATACAAATAGAACATGTCAATGATAAGACAACAATAGCTTAAGGAGGTTGTTTCTCCCAACCAAAATCCCGGAGAGAGCTCAGACAATTCTTCCTCAAGACCCTCGAGCTTGTTCCTGGTCTTCTTGGCAGAGAACTAGGTGCAGAATATAACTTTAAAACCTCTGTCACCTGACTGGTCCAATTACCTCAGTAATTAAAATTTGCTCACACTAGTATGAACTTCATCCTAAAAGCTACAACAACTTCAGTTTCAGCAGTTAACCCCTCAAACTCACTTTAATAATCCCCTCCATTGAATTTCTCTTGAGTAAATTCATTCACCGTGAATGACCACCTCTAGAATGAGCAATTTTTATTTTTTTTGCAAATTGGGGCATGTGACATACACGCCCCCTTAAATTATAACATCGTCCTTGATGTTATTTATTCCTCGTCCTCAGAGTTCCCTGAAATAGAATTGGATATCCATCCTGAATATGACTTTCCAATTCTTAGGTGGCTTCCTCTGGACTAAGGTGCTTCCATTGCACCTTCACTTTACCAATGGTGTGGTTTCGAAGTGAGATATCCCTCCGCTCGAGGATACAATCTTGTTCCACCAGAAAATATCCTTCGGGTTCCACTTGCACATCATTCCAATTAATAACATGAGTAGCATCATGTACATATTTTTTTAATACAGAAATGTGAAAAACATTGTGAACTCTTAAATTTGGTGGTAAAGCTAACTGATAGGATACCTGTCCGATCATGGACAATATTTCAAAAGGACCACAATATCGAGGTGCTAGTTTGGCACAGCTACCTAGCCTCAGAGAACTCTTTTTGGGTCTCACCTTAATTAAAACATGTTCACCTACCTGGAACTCCTTTGGAGTTCGTTTAAGGTCTGCTTGACTTTTTTGTCGATCTTGCACAATTTTTAGATTACCTTGTACCTGTTTTATAATTAATTCCATTTCTTTCAATAATTCAGGTCCTAATACTAACCTATCCACTGGATTACTCCAAGAGATGGGAGTATTGCAATTCCTTCCATACAGAATTTTGAAAGGACTATACCTAGTTGAAGCTTGATAATGATTATTGTAAGCAAATTCTACCAGGTGTAAATAATCTTCCCATTTACCTGGATGCTCCTTTACGTACATTCTAAGTAGATCTTCCAAAACTTTATTTACTCTTTCAGTTTGTCCATCAATTTGAGGATGGAAAGAGGTACTAAAATTTAACGTAGTATTTAATCCTTTAAACAAAAATATCCAAAAATCACATGTAAACTTAGGATATCGGTCTGAAATTATCACCTTCGATATTCCATGCAACTGAAAAATTTGTTTTAAGAAAATATTAGCAACATTTGCAGCTTTATAAGTAGTTTTTATTGGTATAAAATGGGCCGCTTTACTCAATTTGTCAACCACTGCCATTATGGAGTCATTTAAGTTCTGATTTTTAGGTAATCCAGTAACAAAATCAAGGCTAATTATCTCCCATTTCCAGCTAGGGATAGGAAATGGCTGAAGTAGCCCAGCTAGATGTTGATGTTCAGTTTTTACTTGTTGACATTCAAAGCATCTAGCAATATATTCTTCCAGTTCAGTCTTCATGTTTGGCTAGAAATAATATTTTCTTAGCATGGTTATAGTTTTCTAATAACATGGATGCCTTGAATAAGGAGTTTTATGAATTTCATTTAAAATTAATAGCTTAATCTTAGGTACATTAGGTACGTATAATCTGTCTTTATACAGTAATAGTCCTTTTTTCATTCAAGCTGTGCCCTGTACTTAGACTTTGTATTAGATTCTCTTTTACTTTTTCTTGTAATTTTCGGTAATTTTCGTCTTGTTCTATTCCAGATTCAAGTTGTTCTTCTAAGTCTGTTGTATAAGTGCTGATAGCTTCTGTAAAATTCAGCTTTGCATTTCTACTTAATGCATCAACAACTTTATTCTCCTTTCCTTTGATGTGTTGAATTTCAAAATCGTATTCACTTAGAAAAGCTAGCCACCTAGCTTGCCTAGAATTCAAGTTAGGTTGATCTAACAGATATTTCAACCCTTTATCATCCATCATTAAGATAAACTTCCTTCCAATTAAATGATGACGCCACATCTTTAAATCATGTATGACAACAGCTAATTCTAAGTCATAGGTCACATAATTTTTCTCATGAATCTTCAGTTTCCTAGACTCATAAGCAATGACATGTCCTTCCTAAGGCAATACTCCACCTAAACCATCATTGCATGCATCAGTACATACTATAAAATCTTTATTAGGGTCAACAATTCTTAAAATTGGTGTGCTGGTTAATAAGGTTTTTAACTTTTTAAAACTGTCTTCGCACTTCTGATTCCAATCAAATTTCTTCCCCTTTTTCTGCAAAGAGGTTATCGGATTTGAAATTCTTGAAAACCCTTCGATGAACCTCCGATAATAACCTCTAATCCCCATGAATGATCGGATGTCAGTTACGTCTTTTGGGACTGGCCAATCTTTTATTTTTTCGGGATCCACTAAAATTACTTCTTTAGTCACCACATGACCTAAGTACTGGATTTTATCTTTAAAGAAATCACATTTACTAAATTTCACAAAAAGTTGATGCTCTCATAACTCTTGCAAGACAATTTTTAAGTGTTCTTTATGTTCTTCTTCATATTTCGAATAAATTAATATTTCGTTGATAAATACGACCACAAATTTATCCAGATATTTGTGCATTACATTATTCATTAAACACATAAAAATAGCTGGAGCATTAGTAAGCCCGAAGGCATAACGACAAACTCGTAATGTCCATATCGAGTTCTAAAAGTTGTTTTAAAGATGTCTTCATCTTTAATTCGGACCTGGTGATATCCAAACCGTAAGTCAATCTTTGAAAACACTGTGGGTCCACGTATTTGATCAAACAGATCATCTATGCGAGGTAACGGGTATCTGTTCTTGATAGTCATTTTATTTAATTGAGGATAATCTATGCATAGTCATAGAGTTCCATCCTTCTTCTTAACAAAGATGACAGGTGCCCCCCAGGGAGACACACTGGGTCTAATATAATTCTTATCAATAAGTTCTTTTAACTATGACTTAAGTTCATTTAGTTCGAGTATATTCATCCGATAAGGGGATTTTGAGCTGGGCACTACACCAGGTACCAGCTCAATAGTAAAATATAATTCTGGTTTCGGAGGTAGTCCCAAAATTTCTTCCAGAAATACATCTGAATATTCCTTTAGAACCGGTATATCCTCCAATTTTAATTTATCTATGTTGTTCAGGTTTTTTTCATTAGTTACTGTTACTGCATAATCCTTACAACCTTTCCTAATAGCTCTCTTAAGCTGCAGAGCATAGATCTGCCTTACGGTTGTTTTCCTAGGGATTCCCTTTACACTTATTAATTTTCCATCATTATTTATGGAAGTAAAGGTTTTATCGAAGCAATTCAAGAGCACCCTATGCTACTCTAACCAATCCATACCAATTAATTAGTACATTGAGCTTAACAAAATTTTCAAACTGATCCATAGTTATTGCACAATTCTTTACAAAGCTAATTACCTTTTTCTTTGCACCAGTAACTAACTGAATTAACCAAGAACTTGCAAAATTTTCAACTGGAAGTTTACACTTTTCCACCAAATTAGGAGAAATATAGCTTACACTAGTTCCTGGATCAATTAAAATATATATAGGTATTTGATTTATCTTACCTTCCACTTCCACCATGGAAGTTTGATAGTCTGCTTGCCGATTCTCTAATGCTGCATTGATCCTGGGCATTGTCATTGCTAGATCACCAATAGTCATCTCCTCCTGTATTGTGTGAATGTTGCTAACAGTCTTCTTTCGATTGGGGTAGACTGATGCATAATGTGGACCATTGCATTCCCAACACTTTATGGGTTCTTTTTGTTCAAATTTCTTTGTGTAGTTGCTGTGGTTGCTAGCAGATTCTTTATTCTTTTGATTATTCTGATTGGTCTGTGAATTACTTTTATTCCCGTGGAAATTCTTATTAGGAAAATTTCTGGTGTTATTATTTTTAAAATTTTGATTAGGTACAAACTCTTTCTTCTTTTGATCAAAGTTATTATTCCTTTTGGCCTTTCAGTTGGCCATACTCTCCTTTTTACGATTCTGTTCATAATAGAAATTCGCTTTTCTCATGGCTTCTTCTATAGTTTTCGGATTGTCATACTCAATCCTGTCCTTTATATGATAAGGTAAACAGCTGAGAAACCGTTGTACCTTAGGTTTCTCATCCACAATGTATGGCACATACCTGATTAAACTTAGAAATTTACTATTCAGTTCTTTCATATTCATTGTACCCAGTTTTAACTCGTAGAATTCCTTAGCCCTTTCTTCATTGTACTGTTCATATAAAAATTTCTTTTTGAAATATTTCTTGAATGTGTTCCAATTCATGTTTTTCTCTCTTATACCTTTCACTCTTTTTAAGTCCTGCCACCATATATCAACTTTACCCGTAAGATTATAAATAGCCATCCTAGCCTTCAGTTGATTATAATAGTTATAAATTTGGAAGTACTTCTTCATCCCGGATAGCCAGGATTCCGCTTCTTCCCCTTTTCAGTTTCTCCATTAAATGTTGGCGGCTTGATCTTCTTGAACTCACCAGAGATTTCTTCATAAGGTTTATATTTTCTTTTCTTAGTATGGTGGTTATCTTCACTACTGTCTCTAGTATAATGAGAGTTGTGTTTATCACCATATACTTCGGAAGATGAGCTACTTTCATTTTTAACTTGTTTAGTATTTTTATACTTATGCTGATAACCTATATCTTCAGACTCGGTTCTTTTACCCTTTCCCTCAGTATGAAATATTTCTATTAAGATCTGATTCAGATCCTCTTGAGCTCTCAAAATCCTCTCATTTTATTTCTTAACTGATTCCATCTCTGATTTTAATTCTTTAACTGTTTGTAGTAGTTCAGAAGAATTATTGGTTATATCTTCTTGTGATCTCGCAGCTATTCTCACTTCAATACTCAAAGTGTCCTCTTAAATCATGATCCAGTTACCTATTTTTTTCAATTATACTTTAACAATGAGTTATTAGAAATCTAACATGAATTCTCCATCATTGTTAGTCTTCAGTTTCTTGAGCACTCCTTCAACGAAACAGTATAAAAGGTTATATTTTTCAGAAGTTCAACACGCTAAAACTACCTTTATAAGCATCCTTCATTTACAACTGGAATGCACCTTTAGCTAAGAATAAGACTTGATGCAACTAATTAGTGGTCTTTACATTATCTTTATACAAATGTCTTAGCAAATGAAATAAAAGGAAACTATTCAAAACTTGGAAATAGTCTATACTACCTTGTATCATAAGTAATGGTTTAGAACCTATGCTTTGCTAGTCTCCATGGCATAATGTGTATATCATTTGCATAGTATATATCAATTGGCAATCATATGTTGTAATATGTTTTCTCATAATTCTTTTACTATTTTAAAATATTACTCCATCTATTCGACTAGTTTGGAAACATGAATATTTTCTAGGATAATAAAATAGTATCCAAGTCTTAACCTAAGGTGGAATACCTAAGTATCAACCCACTATGATGAAATCGAATGATGTCAATCATATATTACATAGTTTGATATGATTATCCGGGTTTTGAAATAATGCAAGTGTTTGTTTACAGCACTGACTATAGGCTTTGATCCACGCTTGGAGAAACATTTGGAAGGGCACGTGGATAGGTTATATCCACTCGTTGGTTGACTTAAAACCAAGAAAACCCTACTTAGTTGCAATGCAACTAGTGAGAGTTTCTTCTTTGTTTGGCTGAGTGTTGGCAGGCAACAACCCTCTTAATTTTTTCTACCGTGCTAAATAAAAATGATCAGTTCTCTTCTATGATTTATTACAAAAAAAATTATAAGAGTGCCTTCAGAATCTTTAATTCTGAAGGTACTCTCAATTTCAGAAGAGTTAAGAGTCATATTAGAAATTTATGAAACACTTTCATAAATTTAATAAATTAGCAGCTGCTAATCTTGTAATTATATATATATATATATATATATATATATATATATATATATATATATAATCAATTTTTATTATTATCAATTCATCTGATTATATATTGATTCAGGAAATTTAAAGTATAGTCTCCTAAATAGTTCTTTCGATTAAAATGAAAATACATTTTGAACATGTTACGATTTGGTTTTATTGATTTCTTTTGACAAGGTATTTATTATTATTAGTTTTTGTAATTTTTATGATTAGAGTTGATCAATTAATTGAAATATTTTATGTTAACCCTAATAGTATATTTTTACAGAAAACTTGATCTTTTAATACCATGTCATTTTTCAAATTGTGGAAAGTATATATATGTTTCCCAAAATAGTTAAAGTTTATTTTTATATATCATTTCGAAATATTCATTGTGATATAATCATAATAATTGAATTTTGATTTAGTGTTTAGTTTTGAATAAGTTTTCCATCCAATCATACTTTGCAATAAGTCATATGATGATTTGGATCCTATGAGTTCATTCAAAACTATATTATTTTATCCTTGAATCGATTACATGCATAAATATGGTTTTGAACATTTTAATTATTATCCAAAGTTGACCTTGATACTTGGTTGGGTTTACAAAACCCTAGGAGACATCATTTCTTGTAATGACAACTTCACATCATCTGGTTCAATAGCACGATTGCTTTCCACATATAATCCTTGCTTATTAACGTTGACAGTTGTGTTTATGGTATGAGATACGAATTGTTGGTTTGAGGACATCTGTTCAAAAGGATTTTAATATGTGATGATTACCTTAGTCAGATATGTTCATATTAGCACCATCCTATCTGACAGTCGTTTACATCCATGAATTTATTTAATTTTGAATATCTTGTAATGATTTCAAATCACATCAATTTGTTTGATGAATACCTGCGATGGTTTGATGGTGAAGTTCTCACGCATAGGAACCAGTCTAGGGTTACTCATTAGCTCCTCCAGAATTGTGTGAAGGTTCATAAGATGTCTTTGTATTCATGTATACCTATTCCTTCAGTATTTACAACCCCTTTCAATCCTCTGTCACAGAAAGAACCGATAATTGAACAGATGGCTTCCTTGAGTCGTTTTGAGATTTCTGGTCCAAAAATGCTAGAAGCCGACCTTGAAGTTCTTGTCCTATTTGAGAAAATTAATTGGAAACTCTTCTTTTGGGGTTTCAGTGGACACAACGAAGAAGTTACCAGACGATTTGCATTGTCTTTTGATGGAAATGTTGCTCAGATAGGTGATTTATAGTTAGTCATAGATGAAGAATTTATTACGAAAGCTACAAAGCTGCCTTGAACTAGTGAACGTTGGTTCAAAGGGTCACGAATTGATAAGAAAAAGTTCAAGCAGTTCTTCTGCCATTGTAAAAAGATTATGCACACCTTAAATTCATTTTTCTTGTGAAATATTTGAGGAATCAATGGCGTGCTCCTTTTGAGGTCATCTCCAAGTACATCTCTTATGGTGGTCGGTATTCGAATGTTCAATTATACCATCTAAGAATTTTAATGGGTCTTAAGGGTTTGAAGTTAAATCTACCCTACTTTCTACTTCATAGTTTGCATAAAATGGCTATCATGGTTCAGCGTACCATTGGTGATCAAGACCGTAGTATTTTCCATCACGACCTTATCAAAATGTTAGTTCAATATCAGTTAGTTACAGTAGGAAAAACATGGGATGAATACTTAAAAGAAAATGACTTCTGGTTAACCCAATTTTGGCCTAGTTACTCACCTAAAACTCGTGCAAAATGAAGAAGACCTTGTGAAGGAGAAGTAAAAGAGGAAACCGACCATATAATTGATCATGAGGGACTAGATAAGCTCTGTCTAATAGTTGAAAATGAGAAATTTTATGCCGAAAACCCTCCTGAACAATCCAAGAGAGAAATCAAAGTGGGAGAGGGAAGTAAAATAGTTGTTTAGACGCACTCTGCTAAATCAACAGGTAATTTGTATTCTAAGGTAATGGAGGAGAGAAAGAAACATGAGGAAAAGGGGAAAAATCTAGTAGGTGAAAATAAAACTTTTGAGTTGAGCATGAGAAAATTTGAGATACTTAATCGAAGGCTCACAAGGAGTATGATTAGTCTTTCGGTTCCAAGAACTATAGAACGGAGTTGTGAACCCATTGTCGTTGAAGATAATAGTGAAAACAAGGATGAATCTCTTCCTTGTGAAACCTCAATCAATGAATTTGAATAGGAACAGAGTAATAGTCACAACGATGTGGTGGTATATCCTAAGACACTCCTATAAGACAATTCACCATTACCAGCATAGTTTGAACATGAAGCTCATTTTGATTCACCATTAAATGATGAAGATTCTCTAGCAGAGACTTTAAAAGTAGGGAAGCATTTGATCAAGCTTTCGAAACAACATAAGGCTAATCAGTTGAAAGACATTGAAGAAGCTCGTGACAGGTTGAAAACAGAGTTACAACAGCAAAAAAATGAATTGCTAATGTGGGTAGACCGATGGCAACAAATGAAAGCCAAGAAAGACAAATACAAGGCAGAAAAGAAATTGTTAGCTGCAACTAATGAGAAATTATTGATAGATGAAAGAGTCCATGAAGAAAAAATCTTGAAACTTAGGGCCAAGCTATCAGAAGCTAGGAAAGCAATCAAGTTAAAGATAGCAACGGCTTAGTCTATTTTTAGCTATTTTAATTTTGATTTTGACAGGTAATAAAATGTTTTAATTAGCACACCTGCAAAATTGTAGATTTTACAGGTATGCTTACAATTCATATTATGTTTTTTGTTATCATGATTTTAATGAGAAATTAATTTTTGTTACAGGTGTACATATTGTTGACATGATGTAAAGAATGAAGGCTATTTTTGCTCGTCGTTGGCATTCATTGGTGCTTCTCGAAGAATTGGATACTAAAGACAGCCACGTCAGAGGTCGATTCAACTAGGCAGAAGTTAATACAGGCCAGACATATAATTGACATTATTGTTTCATATCTACCAGTTGCCTTCTTTTGAAGAAATTCGATGCATCAAGATAGGGATAGATTTTTTGTCTTTATTATGTAGTGGTTGTTAAAAACCGAAGGGATATTTTTAGAATGTTTGTTACATAGAAACTGGAAGGAGTTACTAGTCTTATTATATAAGCTAG
>LPNX010157205.1:59071-75658 GCA_001517045.1 Pseudotsuga menziesii
AAATTTTCTGTTGTCGTGCATATTCAACAAAGTGATTTTATGATAATGATTTAAATATTTTCATTTTGTCTATCTCTTTGTGAAACATTAATTGATAATTAATTTAGTCTTCAAGTTGCTCTCAGCTAAGATAGGATAGTTAGTTAATTTTAATCTTAGCTTAGTTTATTTCTTAAATTTTAGTTTATTTTAACAGTTGTTAAATAGAATTAGATTAATTTGATAAAACTTAAAATAGTCTTTAAGTTAAAATTTTTGAAGCAAAACCCTAAAAAATTGAAGACTTTCCTTAAGAAATCATTTTAGGATAACTTAGGTTTTAGAAAACTAATTCTAGGGTTTATTTAGGTAAAATAAAATTAAGATAAATTTTTACTGAATTTTTAGATTCTCCTTAAGAGGAAAAACTCAATTGGTAGCAGGACCATAACCTGCGAGATTTTTCCATTTCAAACACACCGGGAGCTGCTCTAAGTGACTTGTGTGGGCTTAATTTCCTTAAGTTGGCCAAGTCAAAAATTTTGGCCAACACCAAGCTGAGAGCTTGTGGCCATGAGAGGCTTGTAACCACCTTCATACAATTGGCATTTTGTTTTCAAAAACTATGCTGTGACTGTTGGGTGAAGTCGTTTATGGTTTGGGTTCTCCTGTGTGTTGAAAAGTACATCGCGAGTGTGGATGTTGGCCTTTCATTGTGGCCTGAAGACTGCACTTGTCTCAATCCTGCAACTATTTACCATAGCTTCTGCCTTCGTATACTTGAGTCGGTTTCTAGCTTTTTCCTTCGCAGAGGTGACTTAAAAGCTTCTTCCCTTTCAGCATGGTGCCAAACATGCCCTGGTGTGGTCATTACTCCTCAGCTTTAGCTCCATTTTACTACAAGTAAAGACTTACTCTAAACTCAGTTTTAAAATTTGTTTTCTTACTAGGGTTTTTATAAGTTTTAATGTAAACAAGTATTTATGATAATGCGATTTCATTCTTGTAGGTCTAAGCTCCAACTCCAAATCTATAGATGAAAACGAGCTCACTTTTCATTATTTCGTGGGCAAACAAAATGGTGAGCCCTGGTTCCAACGAGGGTTCTTCCTGCATGCAGTTGTGGTTGTTGGAAGTTGGTTCCTGTGGTTGTAAAGCATGGCCTCAGTTCTCTGTTATTTGTGTTTTAAATCTTGTTTACTGCTTGTCAATGTTTTTAGAAACCCTTAAAGGGTATTTCGTGCAGGGTGAAAAAGGATCTAAAAGCCGTGATGTAAATGGGTTTTAAATGATGTTTTTATCCTTACAAATTGAACAGTGTAAATGATTTCATTTTTAATAAGAGCCCAGCTCTAAACTCAAAGAGGCTTTTCGACCTCTGTCTAGTTTATTTCAGTTTTTACAGTAGATTTTAGTTGGTGAAGGAAGACTGTGAAATAGTTAGGGTTGTAAATGAGAATAGGATCTTCCTCCTGTCAATAAAATGTTTTGATACTGTTTAATATATATATAGATTTTGCGTATTTTGGTTTTAATAATCAGGCCTCTGCCTCGACCCTTTTGACTCTAAAGGTTGTAAGCCATTCCTTATTAATGGATTCTGTAATTGCAAATGGTTTAAGTAATATTTGATTATTTTAATTTTTGTTTTTAATAATTTGTTTAAGTGATATTTTAATTTATTACCCTGTATTTATAATGATTTCCAATGTACAGTTTATGGGGAAAATTACTGTGTTTTAAGAGTAATATTTTACTCTGTTTTGGCTCAAAGGGTTAATTAATATATAAACCCTACAACGTAATAATAGCATTTTTTTGTACTTAGTGAATTCTTAGCTCTTTTCGATAATAGATAATAGCTAATAGCATTACTTACAGATAATAGTTCAATAATAGCTATGTTTATTTAATAATTTCCTTAATGATTTTTACAGTTTGTTTTAATTCTTAGCTAAGAAGAATTAGGGTTTAATGCTGCATACTTGTAAATAGAATATATTTATCTTTCAGTAACTTCTGTGGTTTTAAAAGGATTATAGTAGAATCCTTCTATCTTAGATAGAGACACACACTGTTTGGAATTCAATGTTATAAAAATGTTTTACAAATTCTTTTTACCTGGTTTTTAGATGTTAGCCTACTTACTATACTATGTTTAATTATTAAACTGTAATCTCTATATTTTATAAGAATGTACTATTCTTTTAGTTTATAAATGAAGTAAATAAATACAGACAATATTTAATACTTCTTTACAGTAGAAATCATAAGCAAACTAAGTAAAATTTAGTTACAGTTTTCATTCAAGTAAAAGAATCATCTTATTCACCTAAGCACCCAACTACACTAGAGTAATGCTTGAGTCGGGAGTGGAAAAATGCAGTTCGGAAATTCTAATTCTATCTGTTTCTCATGTTGCATATTCATTTCTATCTCTAACATAATCTATAATTTACCAAGTCTAACATTACATAGTTACTCCTTTCTTCATAAAACCTAAAATACTAACATGCATGTAGTTAGAAACTAATAAACATTTTACTAAAGACAGTAAACAAATATACTAACATAAAGATAAATAGAACATGTCAATGATAAGACGACAACAGCTTAAGGAGACTGTTCCTCCCAACCAAACTCCTGGAGAGCGCTTAGACAATGCTTCCGCAGGACCCCCGAGCTTGTTCCTGGTCTTCTTGGCAGAGAACTAGGTGGAGAATATAACTTTAAGACCTCTGTCACCTGACTGGTCCAATTACCTTATTAATTAAAATATTCTCATAGCAGTATGAACTTCAGCCTAAAAGATGCAACAAGTTCAGTGTCAACAGTTAACCCCTCAAACTCACTTCAGTAATCCCCTCCATTGAATTTCTCTTGAGTAAATTTATTCACCCTGAATGATCACCTCTAGAATGAGTAGCCTCAGTTGTCTTCAATGGGAAATTTTATAGAGATGCTTAGGTCTTCTGGGTCAGTTTTCATTTTATGAGCCACCTACTCTGATTCCACTTTCTTGGGGAATCATGACCACAAATGTAGGGAGGTTGCCACCTGCAACAGTTGGAAGTGGTTTGAAGATGCTGCCACGTGTCAGTTTACTCTCCACCCAGTCTCCTCCACCAATTAACCAGTAAACACTCTTTTAATAGCTTCCCTAAGCTATTGTCCCATCATTTATTTATTTATAAATAAAATAATCTGAATTACATTAATTATTCTTGACCCAAGTGGGTCATCAATTACAAACTTAGCATAAAACATAACACAATGTTCCTCAAATAACATTAAATTGTTTTTTTTTGCAAATTGGGGCATGTGACATTTTGCCTATATAAAGTTATATATAAATCATCACATGCATAATAACCAACCAAGAGTTTTGTATTATAAATTTGATAATCTTGTCTATACATTTAATAGATACTAATCATGTAAAGGTATTGTTTACAAAGCGATCTGTAAGATTTACTGTGCGTGAATGAACTCTCCTCCCATAAAAGATCCATATCATAAAGAGAGACATTGATAAGATGTAGGTGGAAAGCGTTTGCAGGCACCTAGAACGAAACGCTAGCAATATTTGACAACCATAAATTCATAATTACTATTTTCCAACCCTTACCAATATCACAGATCATCTTCTACTCTAATTTTAGTATGTTGTATTCACTTACTTGTCACATACACATACTTAAAATTATCATAAATACTTTCTCAAAAACCAAATAAGGTTTTTGTTTTCAAATATTATCCATATTTTACGTTATGATATTGTGACTTACACATTTCTATGGTCCTCTGATTTCCTATTAAAAAAACATTAAAATTTGTGAATTATCTGTTTAATTTTTATTAAACTTCCGCACAATTACCATTACAACAAACTTGTGTGTTTATCAAGGTTAATTGGAACCACATACGTCGAGACTTATTGTCTTGGCTAACCAGTGCTCGCCTTCAATGGTATTACACATGGCAGTTGTTTAGATATGGGACTAGCACTTGTAATCAATCACTCAAAACTACAATCACCAAAAGGAATCTCAAATTATGTGAACTCTTCATGTTTCATGAATTTCGCTCAATACTGTAATTGTGTATATAGAAAATAAGTGTCCAGAGTGGAATCTTGGAATCCTCTATTCAATTCTTATTTTTATCTTTTTAACATTGTTTTTTATAACGCAGAAAATTGTAATCATTATATATGTTCAATTTTATATGTGCAATTCTTATTTTTATTTGTTCAACACATTTTTATAACTCAGATTTAAATTGCAATCATTATATGTGTTTATGTATCATATGTTATAACACTTGGGGTAATACATACAAAGCTGTGGAGCCTTAGCGGCCTCCCACAATGATCATGAGAACCAAGTCTTTGTCGACATTTATAAGGATACAACCGAGGCATATTACTAGATATTGTTGGAAATATTAATCACTCACAAATCCGTACTTGACTCTCAACCGACTCTGTCAGAGTCTATATCAGTCAAGATCTTGTTAGTCAGTTTGACAAGAGGGAAGAGTCCACAATTTGACAATGTAAACCAGTCAAATTTATTTCTAAAGCTAACAGCCTTTAATGATGAGTCAGTCTATCCATGTAGAAGCAATTTTCAGGTTGCCTATAAATAGAAGAAGAAAATTGTAGATTAGTTTAGACACAATAAAGAGACAGAGGAACTCAGGGTGAGAAAAGAAAAGTCTAAGCTCAAGATTCTGTGTAAGTGATTCAGTCGAAGTGTCGAAGCTCTGTAAAAAGATCAGTCAGTAAGACAACAAGTCTGGACAGACAAGTTTGTAATACCTTTGTCATTTCCGCATAGTTATATATATGAAATAGTTTATGGTTGAATGCATGTTTATTTGGACGCACAATATTTTCCAGATTTACTTGTGTAAATGTTGTTTACATTTACCAGTTAAGTGAAAGATAAAAAAACCCATAAATTTCTCACCACGTGAAAGTTTCAATTTTTACGGCACATTGGTCTACTCAAGTCTTCCTACATATTTGGGCATATGTTTTTATAAGTTATTTGGATTTGTTAATGTGTCCATTTTACTTCATCTTACTCACAGGTGAAAAGCATTTGTAATTTCTTAAGTCTCTTAGACTAAGAAAAATACTCTGTAGATTTTGACCGAAGTGAATCGACAAGGTCGGTTGAGTAAGCTGACATGAGAGGTTGAAGAGGTCAACCAACTTGAGAGGTCGAAGAGGTGAGCCCATTTAGAGGTCGAAGTCATCCTACTTCGAAGTGACAAGTGGTTGAGGTAAAATCAGTCGGTAGAACCGACAAGTAAATCGAAGTAAATCAGTCGAGTCGAAAGTCTGACCAAAGTTGATAGACTTGTCTAGTCGGGAGATAGACAAGTTTCACCTGACAAGTGAAAAAAAGAAAAAGAGGTCGGCGTGAAAAATATTTAATTTTAATATTTACTGAACAATAAACTCAAGTTTAGTCACTTGGTTTTGGCTAATAGGTATCAGAGCAAGGTTTATATCAGAGCAAGGTTTAAGAAATAAATCTTGTCTTAAAAGGTGGAAATTATTTTTCTAAGGAAAGTTAATTAAAAATTAAAAGTGGCTTCCACTTCTTGTTCATTGCAAACTCCAATTTTTACAGGAAAGAATTATGAATATTCAGAGGTCAAGATGTTTGGGAGATAGTCCAGCATGGCTATGTAGAACCAGCAGACATGACAGGATATAACAATCTCACACAGGATGAGAAAGATGTCTTGAGGGAATAGAGGAAGAAAGATCGAAAAGCTCTATTTTACATACATCAAGCTATGCATGAGAGAATAGTCCCAAGACTAGCAGCAAAAACTAATGCTAAGAAAGCATGGGATACATTGGAGACCGTCTATCAAGGTTTGGATAAGGTAAGGACATCCAAGCTACAGATTCTGAGAAGAGATTTTGAATATCTGTCCATGAAAGATTCAGAAAATGTAGACACATTCTACACCAGAGTTGTTGGATTGATAAACCAACTGAAATCGCATGGAGAAGCCATAGAAGACCAAAGGGTTGTTGAAAAAATTCTTAGAAGTCTTCCCCTAAGATTTGAAAATTTGGTTGTGACCTTAAAATAACACACAGACATATCGACATTTACCATTGATGAGCTGCAAGCTTCACTCATCAATCATGAACACAGACTCAACAGAACGCAGACATCATTGGAAGGTGCATTCACAGCACAGTCATCGATAAGTCATGGTAGAGGCAAGGGGAGAAACAACTTTAGAGGCAGAGGAAGAATTTCTTCAAGAGGAGGATGAGGCATAAGTCCTGCAAATGTCAGTGGCAGAGGAGATAATCGGAACCCAAGTCAGCCAAGTGACCAGAGGTTTGATAAATAAAAAATTCAATGTCATTATTGTAAGAAATTTCGTCACTATGCATATGAATGCAGGAAGAAACAATATGAACAAGGAAGGAAAATCCCAAATCAGTCAACCAGCACCAGCACTTCGACAAGTGCAATGTTGATGGCATCGACATCTCCACTCGAATGCAATGTTGTTCAACAAAGTCCACATGACATATGGTACTTAGATTCAGGATGCAGCAACCACATGACTAGTAATTTTAATTTGTTTTCCAGTCTAGATAATTCAGTTAAAAATGATGTTACACTTGGAAACAATGTCCAAGTTACTGTCTTAGGAAAAGGAACTATTGATATTCTAACCAAACAGCAGGAGAGTAAGTATATCCCTAATGTCTATCATGTCGAAGGTATGAAACATAATTTGTTAAGCATTGGAAAACTGATACAAAAAGGCTACAGAGTCTACATGGAAGATGATCACTGTGTGATCAAAGACAAGCGTCCAAGTGACCAGCTGATAGTAAAAGTGCCAATGACAAGAAACTGCTTACTTCCATTGACGATAGTTCCCGACATGAAAGGGAAGACAAACACAGGAGCTGCATTCAAGGCAGAAAGTGAAGAAACAGTCGAGCTCCTCGACAAGAAAGAAAATGGCAGCACTAATTTGCAAGCTGCATTTTAGACAGAAGTTCAGGATGAATCCTGGTTGTGGCATTTCATATTTGGACATCTGAATTTTGGTGGGATGAAGCTACTGCACACAAAAAATATGGTGAAAGGATTTCCATTGATCGACATACTAGAGAGGGTTTGTGAAGGCCGCATTTTTGGCAAGCAGCACAGAGATAATTTTCTAGTCAGAAAGTCATATAGAGCACGCACACCACTTGAAATTGTGCACTATGATATTTGAGGTCCAATGCAGACATCATCCATTGGTGGCTCCAAGTATTTTCTAACTTTTATTGATGACTACTCAAGAAAAACATGGTTATATTTTCTGAAACATAAATTTGATGCATTTAGTTATTTTCTGCAGTTCAAGGACCTCGTGGAGAACTAGAGTGGGCATCGCATCAAGATATTAAGGACCGACATAGGAGGTGAATATGTTTCAAATGAATTTTTGAATTTTTGCAAGACCCATGGCATACAAAAACAATTCACTACACGGTATACACCTCAGCAGAATGGTATTGCTGAAAGAAAGAACAGAACCATCATGGAGATGGCACGCAGCATGTTGGTAGCCAAGCATTTGCCAAATGAATATTGGGGTGAAGCAATCACAACTGTCATTTACATTATGAACCAGTGTCTGACAAAGAGTGTGAAGAACAAAGTTCCCCAAGAAGCATGGACAGGTATGAATCATAGTGTTTCTCATTTAAAATTTTTGGTTGTGTTGCATATGCTCATGTTCCAGATGAGCTGAGAAGGAAGCTAGACAAGAAGGGACAAAAATGTATTTTTGTCGTCTATTCAAAAGACACAAAAGTGTACAAGCTCTATGATCCTGTCACAAGGAAAGTGATAATCAGTAGAGATCTTCAATTTGTCGAGAATGAATCATGGGATGGAATCGTCGACATAAATGTCAATATTGTGTTGAATGTCGACAATGATGATATGGAAGAGGCAGTGGTCCAAACACCACATGTAAGTCAACCGGTCATAGCACCATCGATTCCCATGACACTATGACATGGTTCAGCACAAGGACCATCGACACAAGTAGCAGCTCAAGCTACACCGACAAGTACACCAAGAGGACAACAGACTCCATCAAGCATTTCGTCGAGGTCGACATCAACAGAACTAGTGAAGACAAGATGTCTGCGAGAGATATATGAAGCTAGTACACCTAATTCATTCTCTCTCTTTGCATTATTTTCTCCTATATATGATCCAATAACATTTGAAGAAGTTGTTGAAGAAGAAGTATGGGCACAAGCCATGGATGAAGAAATAGAATGCATTGAGAAGAACCAGACATGTGAACTGGTTGATGTACCAAAAGACAAGGATGTAAATAGTGTCAAATGGATTTATAAGACAAAGCAAGATGCTGATGGGAATGTGCAAAAGCACAAAGCAAGAATGGTAGCAAGAGGGTTCACATAGCAACCTGGCATAGAATTCAATGAAATGTTTGCACCTGTTGCACACATGGATACAATCAGAATAGTTTTGGCCATTGTTGTACCAAACAAATGGCATGTTCATCAAATGGATGTCAAGTCGACATTCTTAAATGGCTATCTAGAAGAGGAAGTATATGTGGAACAACCACAAGGGTATGAAGTTCCAGGTTAAGAACATAAAGTGTATAGGTTGAAAAAGGCACTCTATGGGTTGAAGCAAGCTCCTAGAGCTTGGTATAGTCGGATTGATTCCTATCTCACTGAAAATGGATTTCACAGAAGTGAAATTGAACCAACTTTGTACACCAAAGTTGATGATCAAGGTAAGATGTTAATTGTCTGCATGTATGTAGATGATTTAATATCTACTGGTGATTTTGGCATAACAAATTTTAAAGTAGTCATGGAAAGTGAATTTGAAATGACCGATCTGGGGCTTATGAAGTTTTTTCTAGGCAATGAAGTTCAGCAGTCTGAAAGTGGTATTTTTATATCACAGACCAAGTATGCAAGTGAGGTTTTGAAAAGGTTTAACATGTCTAATTGCAAGACAACCCCAACACCAGTAATAACAAGTTTAAATGAGCAAGGATGATGAAGGATCCACTGTTGATCCTACGATGTTCAAAAGGGTTGTTGGCAGCCTTATGTATTTGACAGCGATAAGACCAGACATTATGTTTGGAGTAAGTCTCATCTCAAGGTTTATGGAGTCGCTAAAAGACTCACATTGGCAAGCAGGTAAAAGAATTCTGAGGTATGTAAGTGGCACAAAAGACCTTGGTATTATGTATTCAACCTCTGAAAATTTTAAACTCATTGGCTACACTGACAGTGACAATGGAGGTAGCATAGATGACAGGAAAAGCACATCTGGGTACACATTTCATTTTGGTACAGGTGTTGTTTCATAGGCTTCAAATAAACAACCCATTGTAACTTTGTCTTTAGCTAAAGCAGAGTATGTTGCAGCGACAAGTGCTGCATGTCAAGCTATCTAGATGAGGAGAGTGTTAAAAGACTTGTCAAAGAACCATCAAGAACCGATAACCATCTTCCGCGACAACAATTCAGCCATAGCATTATCCAAGAATCATGTGTTTCACAAGAGAAACAAGGACATCGACACAAGGTTTCATTTCATAATAGAGTTGGTGAACAACAAAGAAATTTGTTTGGAATTTTGCAGGCCTGAAGATCAACTTGCAGACATCTTTACAAAACCATTGGCAAATGATACTTTCCAGTATTTGCGTAGTTATCTTGGAATGACAAGTTCTCCATAGTGAACTCTATCATAAACAAAGCATGTCTAAGCTTTGAAACATTCTGTAATATTTTTTTTAATTACCATCTGCTCATAATTAAGGGGGAGTGTTGGAAATATTAATCACTCGCAGATCCGTACCTGACTCTTAGCCGACTCTATCAAAGTCTATATCAATCAAGATCTTGTCGGTTAGTCTAACAAGAGGGAAGAGTCCACGATTTGGCAATGTAAACCAGTCGAATTTATTTCTGAAGCTAAGTTGTTAGGTAGATAGTTATTACAGTCTTTAATGGTGAGTCAATCGATCCATGTACAAGCAATTTTCAGGTTTCTTATAAATAGAAGAAGAAAATTGTAGATCAGTTTAGACATAATAGAGAGACAGAGGAACTTAGGGTGAGAAAAGAGAATCTGAAGCTCAAGCTTCTGTGTAAATGATTCAGTCGAAGAGACGAAGCTCTGTAAAAGGATCAGTTGGTGAGCCGACAAGTTTGGATAGACAAGTTTGTAATACCTTTGTTATTTTCGCATAGTTATATATATGAAATAGTTTATGGTTGAATGCATGTTTATTTGGCTGCACAATATTTTCAAATTTACTTGTGTAAATGTTGTTTACATTTACCAGTTAAGTGAAAGATCAAAGAACCCATAAATTTCTCACCACGTGAAATTTCCAAGTTTTACAGCACATTTGTCGACTCAAGTCTTCCTACATATTTGGGCATATGTTTTTATAAGTTCTTTGGATTTGTTAATGTGTCCATTTTACTTCATCTTACTCACAGGTGAAAAGCATTTGTAATTTCTTAAGTCTCTTAGACTAAGAAAAATACTCTGTAGATTTTGACCAAAGTGAATCGACAAGGTCGGTTGAGTAAGACGACTTGAGAGGTCGAAGAGGTCAGCCGAATTGAGAGGTCAAAGAGGTGAGCCGATTTAGAGGTCGAAGTCAGCCGACTTCGAAGTGACAAGTGGTCAAGATAAAATCAGTCAGTAGAACCGACAAGTAACTCGAAGTAAATCAGTCGAGTCGAAAGTCTGACCAAAGTTGATAGACTTGTCTAGTCAGGAGATAGACAAGTTTCACCGGACAAGTGAAAAAAAGAAAAAGAGGTCGGCGTGAAAAATATTTAATTTTAATATTAACTGATCGGTGAACTCAAGTTTAGTCGGCTTGGTTTTGGCTAATAGATATTACCAGATGCAAATTACTTAATTACTTGGGGTGGCAGACTTCTCCAAGACTAGCGCCCTTTGATAGTTAATTTCTCTCTCAATTTATTATGGGAGAGATTCAGGATTTTCCCATGAGCTCAACGGATCCTTTTGATCCACCATATCAGCAGGATTATGTAGAGCCGACACTTAGCACATTAACGTACATAAATTTCATCGGAGTAATTATTCTTGTTGGGTTTGGGCTCTTTTGTTTCCTGCTGGCTTATGGTAGAAAAATATGGACACAAGTCGTTGCTATATTTTCTAGACAGAGATGAGCAACGCTGGATATAGGAGAACAACTTGTGATGCTGTCGAATGTGGGGTGGATCCTGTGAGTTTAGTCACTCACTCTACGCCAATTTGTGATAGATAAACTCGTCCACTTCTGCGGTGCTTTGCAACTTTCATTCTATAAGAAGGGCCTGTCCACAAGAGAAAGCAAGCCTTGTTGACGTTCACAGAAAAGGTAATTCACAATCTTTATTTTATATATTTCTATATAGTGTACTGTGGATATTTACCTTGCTTAATGGTTATGTATTGAACAACACTATATCCTGGTTCACTATATGCTACGAACTTATTACAATCCAGTTTAGCAGGTTAACAAAATTTACCTATTTCACCGAAAACTTAATTGTCCGCACTGAAATTGGATTTAGCCAGCCCCACCCAGCCATTGCTCTGCAATTTACAAAACAAACACACATTAATATCATCTAATAGGAAGCATTGTAGAGCTATGCAAAGTAACCCTCACCCTGATAAAAGCTGGCGAAAAAAAAGAAAATGGCATGCATATAGAAATACATATACATACTCTGTTGTTGTTTGTTGAAGGCTATTGGGCGCTGTAGAACAACTTGTGAAACAACCGCCATTGTTCAGAACAATCTAAGACTGGGGAAACTGGTTAGTTTCAGAGCAAAACTAGGAAGGAATTAAGTTGAACGTAGCTATCTAAATTTTACATCATGGTCTATAGGAGTGAAAATTACACCATTGTGAAGTCAAGCCTTGACAAAAGAATTATGAAATTGAACTGCAGATATGCTGAAACAACGATTAACACAGATGTGATATATGATATATGTATTATGGCTTCATTTTGGACAGTAATAGATTAATAATTAATCAAACAAGAAGAAAAAATTAAAGGAAGCAAAACATGAGCTAAGCATACATGAAGAAAATCGAAAGAAAGAAGCTCAAGAAGAAATTTCAGGTGTGGAGTAGCAGGTGATAAGAAAGTGGCGATTGGCATTGTCCCTCCAAAACTTAACAATATCGCCGGTCTTTAGCTCTCTCTGTTTGATAAAGTTGGTCCATTCAGGCTAGTAAGTCTCACTACTTCGAACATATTTGAACCTGAATACCCATTCTCTTCTGGCAAATGTTGATTACCAGGCTCTGACTGTATTGGAGAAATATACAACACCTAACAAGTAGCATTAGGCCTCACTGCGGCAGCACAGGCAGGGTTAGTGCCATGGTTCTCTGAATCTGGAGAAATTCAAGGCCTTCAACAAGCAAGCTATGCGAATTGGGGCATTTGGGTGCACTTATGAAGCCATGCAACTTGCCATGCTCCTGCATGCATGCAACAGAGGAGGAGGCTCGTTGCCAACTCATGTATGCATGCCACGCTCCTGCATGCATGCAAAGAAGGAGGTGGTCTACACCCAACACACCAGAGGCGCTTGACATGCAGAGGCTCTAGCATGCATCGACTACAACCCAAGTTTTAATTACTTCATATGACAGAGTTGTCAGAAAGATGTGAATACACAATGTTAAAAAGTTATTCTTGACAATAAGAGGGAAGGTTCTTAAAATTTAGCATAACCACAACATATAATTTAAAAAGTATAGAATTAAAATTTGTACATGATGTTTCACAATTTTCTAAAACCAATTGATTACATAATCACATAATTCCCTGCTTGCAGGGAATAATAATAAACAGTTGAGACTAAGAATAATAAGATGTTTTACTAAAGGGAAATGTTACCACATAAAATGGACATAATGTTACCACATAAAATGGACAAACCATGTAAACATGGGTCTCTCTTATTCCTACAATTTAAATGCGATGAATTCACTTCGCAAACCCATTTAATAACATTAAAACAATAAAAGTTGTCCATAAGATGTGAATGGTATGAATATTCTTTGCATGATATGAATGTACTTTGCACTACATTTGTTATACATTGGATGCACTCTAGGAAGCGGAGTTATCTGGTGATTGATTATGTTATCTCACTTGAAATGTAAAATCAAGTTAGACAGCAAGCCAATAGAATCAACTATATGAGGGAAGGTTAATTAGAGTTCGGAATATCCATAGAATATCCATACGATAGTTGAACAGAATACAACCAGCGTGGGATGAAGCGGGGAGAGCATATGATAGTTGGATAGAGTACAACGAGCGTGGGATGAAGGGGGAAGAGGTTGTTGGGTCGTCGCTTTCCTTTTAGGTTCTTCGTAATCAATCCTGCCTAAGGTTCAGAATTTGGCACTATAGATACGGTAGCGAGGAAAAATATTATCGCCAATATAGCTAAATAAGGGGAGGACACAAAAGACTTGGACAAGGAAATTGCTATGATGGTAAAATAGTAGCAGAAGCAATATCATTGTTCAGTGTCTGCAGATGATTTGCAGACACAACCTGCTCGGTAGCCATTAGTGTAAATTAGGAATTCCTTAGGAAAATAAGGCTTTGCTAGGAAAATAGGTAAAGTCGTGGCATAGGTGGTAAATTGCTCTCTATGAACCTAGGTCACATATGGACAATCTCTCTGTAAAAGGAACATAGCCATACATAATATGGCCAAACTCTCTGTAAATGGAACATAGACAATATACATAATGTAAGAAAATATCAAATGAAATTGAAAAAAAAGGTTAAGTGCAATGGTGCCTAATCTGCCGTAGAATTAGCAATACCAAAACAACAAATAGATAAGAGAAACAAAGGCTCGTCTGTTTACGATTTGAATTAGTATTTGTATATTTGTAATATTTTACATCTGGACTCCTTGGTGCCAAAGACAAAGCATTTCCAAGGGCCAACAGCAGCTCGACTATAACTACAAAAAACCAGGCAGCGGAAACTCTCTCTGCACTTTTTTGAAAGAACATAAAGCCCTTTAGGTAGTGACTTTAATGAGTTGTGCAGATCAAGCATTGTAGGTTAGAATGTCCAACAATGTCACACGAATTCTAATTAGAGCTCTATACAGTTCCTTGATTTTACTGTCGAGTGCAGCGATCCCTTCATCCAAATTTGCCATGCATTTCTTCAGTGCCCCTACTAACTCTTTCACTTCTGCGGGCTTCTGCTGTTTCTCCACCAATAAATCATACAACTTTCTCACTAAAACATCTGCCGTCACTAACTGATGCAATAGTAAAGAAGAACCCTTCGATCTATTGTGATTGTTCATGACCCTTTCATACAAACTGCGGAGGCGGGAACAGCGCCGGGTATCACGTTGACCATGAAAAGATGCACTCGGGAGCTCGAGTGAGAGGGCCTTCGCTACTGTTTTAAGCACGGAAGCGGTGCAGTCGTTCAGATTACCCATGTCCTCTGATAAATCACCATCCGATCTACCGAGTGTTGAGTAACTTGAAGAGGATATAACCTCTTCGATATAAACCATATCTCTTGATCTTGAGGTGATCCTGTTATTGCATTTGGCATTAGCATTGTTGATTGCATGTTTGCAGTTGGCCAACGTATTGATTGCTCTTAAAAGCGGGGTCTGACTCATGCTGCTGATCTCCATCCCTCTATAATCCACACAGTGAACGGCGCTTTGAAGCAACGTCTGGTAATGTTTCACATCAGTAATGTTATCGCTAACAGAGTTGCACAAATCAAGAAGCTTAACTATGTCTTCCAGGCCATTGTTGAGCCACTTGGAATTGAAATTAGCGAGAGAGCGAATGTTGGAATACGCCGAGAGAATGACATCCAGAGAAGCAGTCAACCGTTGCGCAGAAGGACTGCTTAAACGATCGGCAGACTTTTCTTGATCGTTTTCTTGATCTGCAGTGTTAAGAAACGGGTGGACTCTCTTTGCACCGCCCTTGAATAGACTCATTTTTGTATTTCTGTATTGGCTGCCAGTGAAACGCCTGAAATCGATCGATTGATGGAGAGAAGAGAAAGGAAGGATGAATTATATAGAGCAAGCTGAGCAATGGATGAATGAACACATGTCTGTTGAAAGCTCTAATCTAAGTTCGTTATCTATCCTAACGGTCATACCGTTAGAGGTCAGTTATACATTATGTACTATATATGTACCATTGTGTACTATTGATTAATGGAGCAAATTTGTGAGCCTTTTCTGCCAGTTATATTTTCATTCTGGTTTGCTCCCTATTTTCTTAATGATTTAACAGTGGTATCAGAGCTCAGGATTAATAGTAGAGGATTGCAGAAAACAAAAGAGTCCAGCCCATCACCAAAGGTGAAGCAGTGAAGAAAGGTGTACTCAGATCTTTGTCTCGAGGAGCGTGAAGCTGCTTGCTGATTAAACCAGAGTGGAGAACGAGAAATCTGTGTGTGAATCGCTATCTCTACCCATTTCCATCGTGTGTAGCTCGCTGGAGGTCACCGTTATGGAGTCTGTTGTTTTTTAGAGTCTGAAAATTTAATGCAGCGTGAAGATTCATCGTAGGAGACTCTTGGAGCATGGATTGCCTTGAGATTCTGCGTAGTAGTTTATTGTTGTTGAATGTAGAAGAGTGCAGATTGCTTCTACACATGTAGAGAGCTGCGGAGAAAAGAGCCGTTGTCTGCCAGGTGAAGACTGAAGAGCTGCATGAGGGTTGAGGAAGTGCTGCTGTACTGTTGTAAAGAACTGACGTTGCAAAGACGTATTTCCTACGAAATCTGCTAGAGTTGAATGATGGAGATCAACGCTGTCAAAATAGAGGAGTATCAAACTGTGCGTGGAAGAGAAAGACCTCAATGATCGTTATAGCCGCCCGTAAAGAAGAGGCTTCCAGAGTGCTGTTTATTGAAGGAATCAAAGTCCATTGATGGAATGAACTCGAATGAACTAGTTGAAGGAAAATATATAAGCGGTAGAGTATCTCATGTGATCAAGAGAGTGATCTTATGATTCTTTTTGTAAAATTGGGTGAAGAATGGTTGTCTAAAGAAGGCCAAGTTTGATGCTGTAAATTTGCAACAAGCAGTGACATTTGCAGCTTCATTGAACACAAAGATTGAAGATATTGCAGCCAGTNAATTGGGTGAAAAATGGTTGTCTAAAGAAGGCCAAGTTTGATGCTGTAAATTTGCAACAAGCAGTGACATTTGCAGCTTCATTGAACACAAAGATTGAAGATATTGCAGCCAGTTTGAGTGATTGAAGCCATTGAAATTTTAATATGTAGAGAAATTAAAACAGAGTTTTCAGCATTTAGAATTAAAAAAAAAACAATTCAACACCTATTTTCTGAACTTGTACATGTTCAGATTGTTATCCTTGCATTCTATGTTTCTGCAAGTTTTGTGGTACTTACTATTATTCATTTAGTGAGTACTAAATATTGTTGAATTGAAAAATGATTG
>LPNX010157205.1:76074-115544 GCA_001517045.1 Pseudotsuga menziesii
CAATGTCATTCAAAGGCTTGTCAAAATGCAAATGGTTGCATCCACACAATTATTGTTATTCCCTCTTTTTGTTTTTTAAGCAGCTTCACGTTCTTTCACGACACCGAGAGACATATGTATTAATTTTGAGGGCTAAAGTATGGGATGGTAGGGGAATCTCGAAGCACTTATATGCTGCCGATCAGTTGCCCTGGGACTCCAACACAATCAGCACTTGATGCGGTGATGCTTCCACCAGAGATTGCAAGCAAAGCGTGTCAATAAAAAATAATATATGACAACTGCGTTTGTCTCTACGTATCCATCTCCCATGGCATACAGCACAGAATCCAATATTAAAGAACTGTCAAAAATCAATGTAAGAAGACACAGATTTATAAAAAATCTGTGTTTCTATTTAGATGCTATCAAATATTGTTAAACAAAGAAATATAAAATATACTTCAAAGTAATATTGAACCCAATAAGTCGTTAACAGGTGCATTGAAGATCAGCATGCAGCTATTCTACGACCATGATAGTGCAAGGCAAACTTTCTGGTGATCTGTTGGAGTTTAATATTAGAAAGTTGGGTGAGTACTGGCTGGGATATTAGAAAGTTGGGTGAGTACTGGCTGGGTTCCCGTAGTCTGTAGGCTTCATCTACGCACAAGTACATTGAGATTGCGTATATTGATCATAGAGATTTTTAAATTTTAAAAGATGAAAGCTATGCTCTCAGACATAAACTTTTAGAAGATTTATTAAATACAACTTTGTTTTTCATTGGAGTATAACACATGCCCTAAAATAGAACACCTATAAAATACACTTGAACGGGTTGACTAAATTTAGGACATCACTATCTATCCTCCCGAGTGTTATGAAATTTTGCGATACACATACCTTTTGAAGATGAATCTCTTCATGGTTGTCTGCTAAGTAGTTTCATTACTTTCATTTACCTCCTAGTCCAAAAACACGACTAAGGTTAAATAGCTCTCTTTATAGCCCATTTTCAGAGTTTAGTTGTTACTTAAGAGAGTATTGGTTAAATAGTGAGCCATTTTGTGAGTTAATAATTAGGGTGGGTATGAGGAGTAGAACTATGTTTCTATGAGCATAAATCTATCTTGACTCTGGTCGAAATTTTTTGAGGTGCAAACTTTTTTTAGAGTGTTAAATTGAAGAAAGGTTTGAACTTCAATAAATTTGATCCCTCTCAATACTTAGTAGAGCCTCAGCTAAAATGTGACCTAATGAATTCACAAAATTAGTGAGAAGCTAATAAAAAAAAAAACATAAACAATGACGTTATCCATAGTAGGAAAAAACATATCTATATATATATATGAGAGACACTAAGAATAGTTGGCAAGTGACTTCACTATGAGAAGCCAATAAAAGAAAATCATGGTTTATTGTACAAATTATTTCACACGAGTCTTGTTTTAAGATCGTGGATTAACATTTGATAAAATGTTTATATATATATATATATATATATATAAAATTTGATTTTTACGTGATAGACGTTTTTATTTGAGATTTGGGGTGGACTACCGCTTATGATTTTTCATCTACTAACGAGGATGAGACAAGTGTACTCTCTAGATTGGTTCTATGGAAGTCATTCAAAATTTCAAATAAACAATTATAAAAAAGGAATCTAAAAAATAACTCGTAACAATGCATGGATAACTCATAGTTGATGAATGGATAACCAACAATTCATGGCAGATAACTAGAAGAAAGTGAGATAAAAATAAAAAGAATATTAAAAATAATTGATAGTTGATAAATGGATAACAGGGAGAGTGTCACTGATAACATGTAACTAGGCAGGGATAATAGGGAGAGTGTCGCTGATAACATGTGAGTGTGCTAGTTCTAAAATCAAATATAACAATTTAACAATTTTTTATTTTATTTTTGTGATCCAATTTTTATGCTATTTATTTATAGACTCTTTACATTACTTCCAAAGACCTATATATATCTTAGAATTTTGGGGTGGATGAACCTGTATGGTTTTCAATCTATGGATGGTAATGAGACAAGTGTATTGTCTAGATTGATTCTATGGTCCTCGTCCAAAATTCATAATTAATAATTCAACAAAAAATAAAAAATAACTTAATTAACATATGATAAGTACAATTCGTGATAGTTGGAAAAATTACTTCAACTATGCAATTATTGGATACAACTATTCTATTAATAGATACAACTATGAGCTTCATTCCATTGATGACTTAATGTCAACTCCAATCATGACTTTTACTTGAACTACAATTGTTGATATATTAACTTTTAAACTAAGTATTACATACAACTATTAGTTGGAAATATTATTAGATACAACTATTTGATTAATAGATACAACTATGAGCTTAACTCCATTGATGATACAACTATTAGCTTAACTTCAACTCCAATCATGACTTTTACTTGAACTACAATTGTTCATATATTAATCTTTAAATTAACTACTAGATACAACTATGAGCTTAACTCAAATGATTCTTGAACTATTAGCTTAACTTCAACTCTATCCACAAGTTATACTGAATAACTATTAGATACAAATATTAGCTTAAATCCAATGATTCTACAACTATTAGCTTAACTTCAACTCTAATCGCTTAAGGCTTAGTCAAAATACATTTGGCATCTAGGAGTCTAGCTAATGTGCACTTGTGTAACAGTCGAACTCCTAATAAACTCCTCCATATGGTATTTGGGTATCTAGCTAATTACGTTGACATGCATATGAATATTTCTTCATTCATCAACATGCGTTACTTAGCCCTAAGTATTAGATGATAGGATGGGGAAATTAAGTGGCCTTTGTGAATGAAAGGAAGTGGTACTATAGATTTTGAGGAAGTCAAGATTTTAATTTTTGCAATCAAGGAGAGAGCATGAAAACCATGTGTCACTCAATGGGAGAGCATTGTCAATAGCTAATAGATAATCCTTTGTTATATTCAACATCGAAGAGTGATCACTATAGATCTAATGCCATCTAGAAAGTACATGAAAATGAATGAATATAGTTGGAAGAAATGGTTGGAATTGTTCAACACAGTTAATACTAGTTTGACCCAAAAGATATTGTTGGAAAAAATGACATGGAAATCAATTTCAAGTGAGAAACATTCATTTGGCTAGAAAGAGAGCATTCTAGATAGGAAAAAGATGAAGTTAAGTAAATTAAATCTAGATAAACAATAAACTCATTATAAAAAAGACACAAATAATTTACAATGATATGAAGGCCAAAAGATCAAAGTTATAGAGGAAAGGTTGAAAGGCCAACTATATCAAGGCCAACATTGAGAACAATTAATAACAAAATGTCTTAGTGCCAATACAAATTTGAATGCAGATAAAACTAAGGTAGCAAGAATTATGAAAACATTTAGGCAAAGCAATTGGGATCCATGTCTTGTGTGATCAATAAAAATCATAATGATAAAAATAATAAACTATTATAATTATGAAGTTGATCATGAAAACAAATGTTTAAAAGGGTAAGACACTGCTGAAGTGAAAAAGAGAATAGTAAAACATATATTATGAAGAGCTCCCACTTCATCATCAAAATGTTCCTTTCTTATTTGTTAAAGCTTCATGGAAAAGAAAAATGAAATAACTAAAATTGCAGAGAAGGAAATTTCTTAAAAACATAAAAATTACTAAAGAAATCATTACCAATTAATTTGTTCCTTAGCTTGAGTAGTTATAAAACCAACAAGAGTATAGGTGTATGTCTCTCTGCATATGCATTACCCCTCTCTCTCTCTCTCTCTCTATATATATATATATATATATATAACTTAAAAAGCATAACATAAATGTAAAACTTAAAGAATATTAAAAACCATGTTATTAATTTGTCACAGTGGTCTAGGAACTGAAAACATAGTCTCACAAAGAATATAGACAGATAATCATAAAATTGGCAAAATGGTGTTGAAATGGAAGTAGCAGCTCTGTATAATCAAATGAATAATGAATAATACAATACAATGATCATGCTGGAAGCATGAATGCCAAGACAATTCAAATTCCCAAGGAGGTCATTCGAATTGAATGAGTGAGTCTAGCTTAACTAAATGTAAGCCACAGTCAACACTCAAGTTAACCACTGATCAAAACCCTAATTGACTCAACTGAGCCCTAACTGAAGTCGGAGTGCAATAAATGACTGAGTCTAACTGAAAGGAGCTCAGACACATGTGTCACTACAAGCCAACCAACAAGTGGTAGTGCATCAATGACTCCAATGAACTCCAATGAGGTTAACTGAAGTGTAACTGACCATCAGAAGTGGTTGGAGGCACCCCTGTTGACTCTAGTTCATTAAATAATCAATTTAATGAAGGGAGGTGCCTTCACTGCTCTGTCTAACTGATTGTAACCATCATTTAGTAATATGGGGCATTTATGACACTCAGATCACCCCCAGAGTGCTTCAGTTAGCCTCCTCGAATGAAGGAGAAGGCTAAGTTAGCCTCCTTGACTAAAGGTAGGCATGAGTGTGCTCATGCGGATGTCATACAATGCTCCTTTGATGTCAATTAAGTCAATAAAACTTAGGATAGTGGTTTAACTAGGCCAAATTGACCAAAATGAGTGTGTATGGTGGTAAATGTCTCCAACACATATATATATATATATATGTATTTCACGTTGATATTTAAATTGACATATAGTGGAACATAAAATTGACATATTAAGTTCCTTTAAGTTGGTATATGCAAATCACTAGTTAGTCATGTTAAGTAGCTCTTATTTGAAATGCATAAATGGAGGAGATCATCAGTAGCCCAATTCCATATCTACTCACTAAAAGAATAACAAAGAGAATCCTAGAAGAATGTCATACTTGAATAAAAGCATTGTTTACAGTAAAATTTATGTAAAAAAGCAAGGCATTTCCATATTGTGTTTTCTGCAACACATGAAATTTTCATTTAGAGGAATTTATCCTAAAATTTCCTTGTTGATGCAACATGGAACATACTTTTTTGATTTGTAAGAGTTGTTATAGCATCTTCAATTTGTTCAAAATTCAACACTACAATATCCATCAACGACACAATAGGGCATACACTCCATAATGTGGAGGCACATCACTCTCTTGTAATGGATTAAGAATCACTCAAGAGGTTTTAGCAAAATCATTATCACCACTAGCGACATTGTAATTCACTTCAGTGCACACAACCAATTACCTAGTAAGTATCTTTGATATGCAAAATAATTATTGGTACTTGGATTTGTACTTTGTCTTTTTCACCCAATGATGACAAAGGCTTTGTTTATTTTATCATTTTGACGCAACAATAAAACAAAAAAATTTGATTAATTTTTATGTGGAGATACAACTTATAGAGTGTTGTTATGACTATTATTGTTATTGTTATATAACTTTCATACAACTTATGTATTTTCTAGTTTCATGTTATATCACATTTATAACACTTAGGTTTTTTAATATAGTTTTTTTATGAATGGTTTGCTTGGGAGATTTTACATCAAAAGAAAAATATGCAAATGAAAATTATAGTTCTTTTAAATACCTTATAGTTCAGTTTGAGTGGCTTAATAGTTACTGTTAGCCTTATGGCTTACATTAACAATCACATAAGTTAAATGTCACATTATTGTATTTATTATTTGAGATAATAGTCATTTATCCTAGATAAGTCTCTAAATGATTTGGAGAAGATTTCCTACCCGATTAGGTGTTAGGATCTAGAGAATATCTCTTAGTGAGGTGGCATTCTTCTTCTTTGTATTATATAATGGTACTCTTTTTGTGAATAATTGAATGCTAGTTTGGCATTTTCCCTTTTCCATTTTGTGTTTATTCTTTCATTTGGTATCAGAGCACCTTTGGTCTTAAGGGCCTGATTTCTCCATGGTAGTCATCCAAGGATGATGAGTTATTGATTTGCTATGATAGTTGTTCATAGCTCCCTGATTTAACACCATGCTATGCGAGTGCGAGTGTGTGAGTTTGCTGCAAATTGTATCGATAGTTCGCCACACAAAGGATAATTAGGCCAGGAAAAGAAAGATTTGGCCACATTAGTTCAGGCCAAATAAGTGCATATCCAGCCTGGGATCTACATGCGTCTCGATATCTATCAACGGTTGCAATAAAAAATCCCACAAAAATGGCGACACGAACCAAGAGGTGCAAGAAATGAAGAGATCAAGCAGCAATTTAATCTCCAACGGCTGTCTGAAATCGTGATTTTCCATAGATCTGAGCCTACGATTTACATTTTGGTGTTTTCATCGAGCCTGTGAGATATGGAATCAATTCTACGATCTGAACATGCCATCTCCACCGTGAGCCGCTGATATGTGAAGAATAGCGTGAGCCAGATCCCGCGATCTGCGTTTTTCAGACAACATTCTTCAAATCACCAATCTTTCAATTACCAAGATATCTGAGTCACATCAATGATCAACAATTCTACATCAACTAATATACATCAACCATTTCTCCATCAGTGAATATTCTCCAAGCCTGTGATCAACGATCTGACAACCTGCAATTTATCACGCCTCGGTCTCCATCAACGATCTCCTGTGATCTCGAACCAGCGATCTATGCGATTTGACCTGCAGTGCGACCCAACCAAGCGATCACTGAGAGGATCTACATCAAACCTTGCAGTGATTTCCGTCAGTCAACGATCTATCAAATTCTTGGATCTGCAACTTCATAAGCCTTCGATCGGCCCATGTGCGTGGTGCGATCTGGTATAAACAAAGTGATGCATAGAGAAATCTGCATGATGTGATCTATGTAGAACTATCATTTGCACCAAGTGGTGTGCAAAGAAACATGAGGGTAAAACTATTGTGTCTTTCTGCAACTAAACCTTTTTACCTTTTTAAAATTACTATTTAATACATTTATGATTAAATTTACCTCAATACATTTATGATTAAATTTGATTTTTGGAATAAATTTTAACTTTTTTCTGATTAATGTACTTTCTTGAATTGTGATTTTCGATTTTGGTTTTGTGAAAATGGTATTCTCTTCAGGTAAAATTGAAGGTCTCGTTCTCAATTTTGGATATGTCAGATATTGGAAACTTGGTTTCTCTATTTTCCCAAGTTCTGATTTATGATATTCGAAATATCGGAAACGGGAAAAAAGACTTTTTTTTAACTAGAATTTTGTTTCTCGATTGTTGATTCAGGATTCTACAAACTTGGAAATCAAAAGTAAATTTTGTCAATTTTTGTTTATGCATATGAAATTAGGATTAATTTCTATTTTCGATTTTTGTTTTTGGCCATTTGAGTTCGCTTTTTTAAGATTCGAATTTAGGGTTTGACCATTGTTATTGATGTTTTTTCACTCTGCTCAGGGTTTTTTTATAGTGCATATCCTCTGCGTCAGAGCGGTCGGAGTTGTAACTTTCTGAGCGTTTCCACCTGTAATTTTTCGCCATGTGATTGTTTTTTTCTAGTAAATTTGAACTTAGGTCATTTTTAGACATGGTTGCTAAAATTCAATCAGAGAAGGCATCTGCCACCACCAGGAATACTTGATCTAAAACAACTCTTCAAGAGCAGAAAAACAAAGATCGCAATGCCGATATTTTCACTAACAACAGTGGTTATGTGTATGAGAGTTCATATATAGAGTGGTCTAGAATTTATTCTATTTTTTACAATGATGACTTTTTCTATGTTGATCATGACCAACCTGCATACCTTCAAATACATAATTCTCAGCTCCATCGCGTTGCTTTCAAACCCCCATTTATGCCTTACACGGACCCTGTTAAGTGGGCATTGGACCACGTAGACCATGACGAAGGAATATTTCATGATATCCATAATATCATTATTGCTTCATTCCGTCCAGATGTTTTTGCTAGGGATTAAGCTTTGCTAATCTGCAAGCAGCTTCTTTCGTCGAAATTTTTCAACGAAAGTCATGCTAAATTCAATTACAAACAAGTGGTGAAATCTTGGCTGGAAGACCCAACACTTGACATTCCCGTTTCACTTCCAGCATATCTGGTTTCTTGGTTTAGGGAACCATTTTCCTTGTTGTGCGCTATGTTTTGCAGGTTATATGGTTTACCAAATTGTTCATCATTCAAAGCGTAGTGGGTTCCTATGGCGAACCATATTTTTCTTACAGGTCATCCATTCAATTGGGTACAAATTTTGTCATTTAATTTGCATGAGGAAATTGAAAAATATGAGAAAAAACCTAAGAATTGTAAACCATCTTTATATATGTCAGGGTTTGTAATGGATGCATTCTGTGTGTCGATTTCTTTCCTGGCTCTAAATTTGAATTGGACTGACCAATCTCCATCGGTTCATATATATTGCGCTGATATGTTGGACAAAAATTTCATCCCGCACGTTTATGAACTCTGTGACCTATTTCTTGGGTGAATGTACTACAATATTTTAAAAGTTGATGCTCCTGCATTCTCTAAAAGTGATAGGGAAATTATTTCAATGTTTGGCAACTGGTATGTAGGAGAATAAATCTCTTACATAAGGATTTCGGGTGATAATATAGTCCACTTACGTCCTAGAATAGTTCCAGACCAAATGGTGCTTCAAGAATTTGCATATCAGACTGTTATTGATGGGGTTTTACCCAAGTTGACCAAACATATGAAGAAGGGTTGGCCAAAATTTCCCATGAATCTTGGAAACCTTACGCTACAGAGTCCTGCTCATGCGTCTTTGGTTGGAAAGAAAATTTCTGTTATGAACTGCGGGGAGGAATCCAAAAGAATGCATGACCCAGTGGCATATTTGGCTAATCTCTTTGCTCATGAGCACATAAAAATACAATACGTTCATGAAAATGATCTCGATGATTCCATGTTTCAAGGAGCTACCAATTTTTAAGAGGCAATGGATAAAATTATTGATCGAGACACCAAGTTGCATCTGTACCAGTATCAAAAGGATATTAAGACAAGAAGTGTTCGAGAAAGAGGAGATAAACTAAAATAAAAGAAAATCTTCAAAAGAAGAAGACAGAACAAGAAGCGATAGAGGATGGAGCAAGTTTTGTTGTTGCTCTTGTTGATCAAACCAAGGACAAAGTAAAATGTTTCCTTGAAGGTGCATCCAACTTATATATTGGAACAATGGAAGATACACTTCCTTAAGGGGCAGAACAGGCTGTCACTGAAGCAGGTTTTGAATAGGGTCAACTGGTAGAAGCACCAACAAAAGAAAATCTCATGCCTTCGATCTCAATTGCCAAGAAAGAGGAGACTCATGTCCAAGATGCTTCTACACAGAAGGTGATCTCTTTATCTTCATCTCATATTGAGATTGATGATACAAATGTGGAACAAGACCCTGAGATTATTATAACTACCGTTCTCTCATCCATGTCGAATATGCAAACCTTTCCCAGTATTTTAGGTTCATCATCTTCCCAGCATAATTTTTCCAAGGTAAATGTTTCATCAATAATGGGAGCTACTATTAGCACGCCCACTTTTTCAGTAAATTCACTCATTGATACTTGTCCTACATCACCAATTCCCCAGTTGTTTGAGGACGACATTCCTTCTGTCTCTATGAGTATTTATGAAAATGAATATTTTCCTATTTCTAATTGATTTACATCACTCACCTTTACCTCTTCCTCAAATCCTATGTATATTCCCCCCCCCCTCAGCATAGACATTCCTATGAACCAAATGAAAACTTATTCCTTGGTTACCATCCAACACGAGATCAATTCATCATCATAAGTGAATGCATATTTTGGAGAAGATGTAGTGGTATCCATGGGAAAATATTATTGGAGTAAAAAGGATAAAGCTGTGGTTAAAATGGGAGCAAAGAAAGCTAGAAAGGGCTCAGGTAAACATGTGCCTGCCATTGGTCAAGTAATTTGGAAGGTAGACACAAGTGATCTTCAACAAGGAGCAATGGACGCACAAGCTCCCATGAAAGTTTTTCGTTGGAGCTAATTTTAACTCAGTTTCGCAATTAAGTTTGGATTTTGGTGAAAAAGAGAAGGAATTGTAAAAGTTGAAATAGGACTTAGCAGAGGCAGAAAAAAGGCATGAATAAGAAATTAGCAAGTTGAAACGAGAACATGAAGACAGAGTGAAGCAATGGAAGATGGAAGATGAAGAATTGAAGCACTAGTTTGAGGATGCAGAGGTTGTAAATCAGCAAGTTACTTCAGAAGGTGCGTGACGTAGCTGCATCAATAAAGAAGGTCATGCTGGAACATGTTTGTTCCATCCTGGTGGAGTAATTCCAGAAGACAGAAGAAGAAGTGCACATAGAAGCAAAGAAGGTGGTGAAAATCGTGGAATATTTTCAGAAAAAAATAAATGCAATTAAAAACATGGAGGAATAGCTTCAAGTGGCTCGATATGAGCCACAGGTAAGTGTTGGGCGATTGTTGGGCCTAGGGACAGTAAGATAGAATTCAATTAATATTTTTCCTAAGTATGGAGAAGAGCTAAAGGAGAATAAGAAGGAACTACGACATAAGTAGCGACATAAAAAGAAGAAGAGAAAGGAATCTACGATAGAGACAGTGAAAGGAAGTAATAAGAAGAGGAAGAGGCACCAAACGAGGAAGGTGCACTAGAAGAGGAAGTTGCGAAAAGGGAAGGTACATCAGAATATCAGCATCAAAAGGTGTGCAAGTAGGATAATGGCTAGAAAATGATAGTAAGGCATAATGCTTAGAAAGTGGCAGGCCTTAAAGATCATGGGTATGAGTTTGGTTAGAGAGAACGAAAAATGCATGCATGGAGGCATATTTGTAAGTCAGGTCATTAGTGCCTCTCATTAGGTGTTACTAGAATAGGAAAGACATCATGTTGCTTGAAATAGGAAGTCGGATGAGAAAGTGACAGAGAATGAGTCTGTATGGAGTCTGTAATGAGTCTGTATCAAGTATGTAATGAGGCTATAAAAGAAGGAACCCAAGATGTATGCGGTTTAGCTTCTTTGTTGTTAGCTCTGAGTTGTTAGACTATAAGCTGCTATGTATTTTGTTTGTTAATATTGTTGATTTCACAGGAGTTGAATATGATCCAAACAGTAGTTGGCATTTTGTTGAACTTTGACAAAGTCTATCACTTTGACTACTTCGATAGGTTCCGCATCGGTTTCGACAAGTCTGAAGCTCGACACAACCAACCTCGATAGGTTTCGCGCTTGGCATATAGCATCTTGACATGCCTTGTTGGCATCGGTCGAACATGGACAGAATGTCTATGTCTTCCAGTCATATGTGACAGTTGAATTTATACACCGTTATAACTTTTTGTAACTGAACGTAACTGGTAGTCACCCAAGCATCTCATCATTCTATATAAACATGTACATAAATGTAACAATCAACCAACCTTCATGGAAAAGAAGTAATAATATAAATTGGTTATAATTCTTGCATATTGCCTATGCACATACTTTCTGTCAATAGTGTGTTTCCTTATTTACTTGTTCTTTTTCTATGCTTCTGCCATAACAGTGCTCCAGTCATTCATTCAATAGTTTGTCCCCAACGTGCACCTAGGAATGACCTGAATCATTGGTATCGGAGATTGATCTTGTTCACATATTAATTTAAATAAGCACTTCCATCAAAGCTATTTAGCTTATGAATGTTCAAACACACTCGCAAACTCAACAAAACAAGAAAACACTTCCTTTGACTTTAGAAAATATGGCCAAAGAAGAAGGCAATAGAAATGCAACTTATGAGACAGAACAACTCATAGGAAAAGAACTGGCTTTCCAGCAGACCGAAATGTTTGTATAGTTCAGCAGGATTCTCATGCAATTCGCTTCAAACTTTTGGGAATCATCAATGCGACCTCACTCCGATAAAATCAAACCCTTGAAAGTGAAAATGAATCTAGACATACCAAATCTTGAAGGCAAGATTGATGCGGAATCCATTGACAATTGGGTACAACAACTAGAATTGTACTATTCCATGAATCAACTCTCAAAAGAAAAAAAGATCACCATTGCATCCTTGAAGATGTCAACCTACGTACACTGCTGGTGGGAAAATTTATCGATAAAGATGGAAAAAGAAGGTGACCCCATAGAAACATGGGTAAAATTTTTCAAACACGTCCGAAAGGAGCTCTACGCGCCCAAATATCTTGAAAAGAAGTATAAAAAGTGGTAGCAGCTAAGGAAATGGAAATACTAGTCCATGGAGAGTTACACCAATGAGTTATATCGACTCATGGCTAGACTTGGCATCCAAAAATAAGAGAAATTGCTTGTCTTGAAGTACATCATCGAATTATCCTCGTACATTCAACAAGAAATGGATTTTTTGACTTTCAGTACCCTTGCAGATGCATTTCATTATGCCAGCAATATTGATGCTAAAAAAAAAGGAAAATCATGTTTCATGAACAAGACAATAGGTCAGACATCTGACAAGAATTCACCAGCTGACTCTGATAAGTTTAAGCACCCTTCTCAGTCAAATCCACCAAAGCCCAATCATCACAAGAATAAATTTCAGAAATAGAGGAGGGATCACAACAAACAAGCTCCTACTGGGAAATGGTGTGATTATCACAATTCAGCATGGCATGATATGTCAGAATGCAAAGCTCAGAATACATTTTTGGAAAAAATTTCGACATCTGACTTGTTCGACAGAACCTTGGTAGAATATGATCAATATGCATCAACCCTCTTGGCTTCAACCTTGACCACTCCAATAGTCTCGAATATTGTCGACGAGGAGGAATGAGAGCACCAGTTCCATACACATAAATGGGTTCAGAAAAATCCATTACATATGATTGTGTATAATGTTAGCCAAAAGAACTCCGTTCAAAGATCTTGTGAAGAAATTAGCTCTTATCACCACTCCACATCCTCGAACTTACAATATTGATTGGATGAAGGATGGGCATGAACTAAGAATCACATTCCAGTGCAGACTCACCCACTTCATTAAGTGTTTTGAAGATGAAATACTCTCTGATGTGGCACCACTTTTCGTAGGCGATGCCCTATTTGGGAAACCTTACTTGTGAGATCGATAGGATACATACCAGTCATGAACTTAGAAGGTGATTGTCAAAATTCAGAATCAATAATATGACATACCAAAGCGAAAACCCACATCAACGGTTGCTATGATATATTCCAAACAAACAAAAAAGCTTATCAATCATGCTCAAAAGTTCGCTTTAATTATGATAAATCCTCAACATTCCAGGAAGACTGCAGCAATAATCTGACTCACCAACCAGCGCATCTCTCGACAACAACAACATATCGACCACATTCTTGAGGAATATCGGAATGTATTTCCAGAGCCGAACGAAATACCTCTGCATTGTCAGGTAAAACACTCTGTTAAATCATGAATTTGTTTTCTTTAGTCTTATATTTTGTTTGTGTTTTTTAAGCTTGCTTATTTGCTTACTTCTAGGGAATTTTGGTTTAGAGCTCAATTTTGAGTTTATGCCATTAGGTTTTTATCATTTTTATTTTTTCCTATGTCCTGAAGGGTTCTATAGAGTATATTTTGATTAATGGTTTCATGAATAGCACTAAGATCAAGGTTTAATCATACAAACCTAGTTTTAAAAGTTGGATTATTCAACTAACACAAATTAGATTTTTGAATTTTCTTGTAGCGCAAGGGTAAAAATAATGCACTGGCGCGCTACAAGAAAGTCGTGAGTGCTCAATTTGTCATTTTTCACGCCGATTTCTTCAACGATTTCGTTCCTGGGGTGACTAATCACATCAATAAGCAGGTTTGATACGTGTCTTTCCAGGCTAATCATGTAAACAAGTGTTGGTCATTGTGTGAAGGAGATCATGGCAGTTATATGTAAATGCATGGCGAATCATGACAGAGTGTGGAATAAGGCAAGAGTTTTGGGAAAGAGGTTCTCAAACTGAAGATTACAAAGCTGGTGGACGCCGAGGTGGAGACACATTGCTAAAAAATCGGAATTTGGCAGTTGAAGGAAGAATTAGGGTTTCTTGGCGTGACAGTTAGAGGTGAGCTGGAGAGTTTAAGACACCTAGAGTGCTCAATTCGACATCTAGCCAGTCCAGGAATCAACTTCTAACACCCGCATTAAGCTTTGAATGAGGCATTTTGCATGACTTTGGTCATGACCTATTAAAATTGGGGGTTTTTCTGTTAAGCCTTATGGTGTCAAATTGTTAGAGGAAAACATGAATTTATTTATTCAACAAACTTCCAATGGTGAGATATTAGTCCAAAGGTCTAAATGAGCATCGTTTGATGTTAGTAAAGTTCAGAACAACACTGTTAGAGATTTCTGGTGCTGTGTTTAACCCAAATTATTTAAACTTGGCACAAAGCATTTCCTAAATTGGTGGTAGAATATACTGTGTAAAATTGAGGACAAGCATCTTGTGAGAGTTCAAAAGAAAATTGACTACCAAGACTATGAAAAATTGAAGAAAATAGGCTGTGAAGTTACTAATAGGTTCTAAAAACCACACAGAAGATGAAGAGGAGTGGGAAGACTAATAGGGCCGAGCCCACTGAGCTTAGTTGGATAGACAAATTTCCAGGATGTGCTGAACTCTTTGAAAATGCTGGATTGTTGAAATTTTTTAAAAAGATTGATGGATATAATGCTGAAGTCTCTCACAGGTTTGCTCAGTGTTATAACAAAGATATAGTATCATTTGATACTTTGAAGTTCAAATTGACTACAGATTTGGTGGCTGAAGCAACAGGGGTCAAAAATGAAGGAGAACTTTGGTTTAAGAAAGTGCCATTTACTTTCAATCAACAAAGGTATCTATTGCCTAGTATTGTTCCAAATTAGGGAAAGGGAGTGCCCATCCATAACTTTAGAGCTGAATGGATAGAACCTATCAAGGTTCTACAAAGTTACATTACATGTGAAGGAAGGTATGCCTTCATTTTCAAGTATCATTTCAGGTTCCTTCAACACCTTAGTGGTGAATCAAAGATGAATCTGCCTTTCTTCTTACTAAAGAGCTTGCAGAAGATGTCTAGCAGAATTAAAGAACACCAAGACCATACTATATAGTCCATATTTCACCATGGACTTATCAAACTTATTATTAACAGTGTTCTGCAGAAATAAGGAAAGACTTGGGAATACTTTCTCTTTTGGTCAGGGTTCCAAAACAGCCAAGAAGGACAGTCTACCAGAAAGCAAGTTGATAAGGAACAAACCTTGATCAGAAAATTAAAAAAAAAATGAAGGTTGAAGATGAAGAATGTGTCAAATTAGAGGAAGTTGCAGAACCTGCAAAAGAATATTGTGAATCTAAGCAACATCCAGATGACAGTGAGAACAAAAATTTGCAATTTATTCACAAGGAGACTCAGCCTGTTCAGAATGAAGCACCAGCAAAAACATTCGATGATGAAAAGATTATACTTACAAAAAATATTTCAGGTGATGAAGAAAACACTAAATTCCAAAATCAAAGTCCAATTACAGTCTTGTCTAAAGATGAAACATACTTATTGGAAGAAGATAAGTTTACTATCATTGATAAGACTAGGGGTGGCACAAAAAAGGAGTTTTACAGTCAGAAGGATAGGATAACAGTACCAAATAAAAAGAAGCTTGAAGTTAGGGAATTTGCCTCTATCATCCATCAAGGAAAAACTTTAAAAATGGTAGGAGAACTTGCTCCAGGCTGGAGACCAAAGACTAGACCCAAGAACAAATTAAGACTAAACATGAAGAAATTACTAAACCCTATGTTGAATACAGAAGGGGTAACTATAATTGATAACTCTTCCTCTGATGAAAAGCTGGAGGTTGGCAAGGGTGACAGCAAAAGGAAAAAGCCATTGAAAACAGAAGAAGAATCTAGCCTCACTTAGACCAAATTGTCTGCTATGTTTTTGGAAATATGAGGTCAAATGTTAAAGGAACAACAAAAAGATGAAATAGAGGTTTCATATTCAGAAAACAAACTGTTGATTGATGAAAATGTTCTTGGTGAAACTGATACTCAAGAAAACCCAAGTTTTCATGATACTTCTACAGAGCTGCTTCCTGAAGATGAGGAAATATTTAAAAAACTTAACATTCCATGGCTTCCTAATGAGATGCAAAGTACAACAAGAAGCAAGGCATTTGACTCAGAGAAAGAAAATTTATAGAGAACTATCAAGCAATATAAACATCAAGTAGAGTATATGCAAGAGACAAGTGATGGCTTGATTATAGCTAATAAGAGACTTAGAGAAGACCTAGCAGGGGTGAATAGTCACTATCAAGAACTAATTGCGGTCTCCAAAGAGGCCTTAAAAAGGAAAAGAAGTACAAACTTACAATTTGCAGAATTAAAACAGACTATCAGAGATCTACAGCAACAAAATGAAGAGCTTACTAGAAAAATGACAGAGATGGAAGCAGAGCAGCTGAAAGCTAGGAGAAAGGCCCAAGCCTTAGAGGGGATAGCTTTGTTAGTAGAAGCTGCTAAAGATCTATGAGCATTGTTAGCAAAATCAGTTACTTGTTATGTTTTCAAGAATATTTTACTTTTGTAATTACTATTTTGATAAAACAATTTCGATGAGTAGGCTGAAAAGCAGTTAGGGTTGAGCCTCTAACTGAATTTTGAAAGATAGTATTTAGGGAGGTCACAAAGAGAACTAAGGGTTTGAATTTTGGCTGGCTAGAGGAGGTCTCCTGACTTGTTCATAAGCTAAGTATTTGAATCTCATGTGTATTTGAGGAACTGATTATGAAATATATGCTCCATTTTACCCTTCAGTCTGTTCTTTGGCTTCATTTCTAGCTTGTTTAGCTACACAATTGGTAATTTCATTGTTGGTTTATGGTTTTTATGCTTGTAGTGCTTTCCATTTGTGGATGAACTTCAATGTTATTTTCTGTTGGATACATGGTTATTATGTTATGCATCTCAGTTTTTATTTACTTGTGATTTAGTTCTTATTTGGGTTATGAATGTATTCCCTCTTGTCACCAAACTTCACAACTAGAAAACCTTTAAAAACCCTAAAAACCTAGTTTTGTTTAATTGAATATTTTAGATTATGTTGGTTTGTTTTCTCGTAGTCTGGAAACAATTTTTGGCATAAACACACTCCATTGAAATTTTTCCCTGTTCTTCATTACCTAACGCATCTTTTATATAAGATCCAATCTTGAGAACGAAGATATTCACAGGAAAATCTAGGATTTTATCAACAAGGATCATATCTACCCCAAATTCTCTCCTTGTGGAACTCCAGTCGTCCTAGTTCCAAATAAATATGGGGCTTGGCGCATGTGCATCGACTATCACGCTCTCAACAAATTTTTGGTAAAGAATAGATACCCTCTTACATGGATAGATGAACTCACTGGTTGTCTAAAAGGTGCTAAGTTATTTACGAAACTTGACCTTAAGTTGGGATATCAGCAAATTCTGATCGGGCCCACTGATTTATGGAAAAAGGATTTTAAGACCAAGGAATGATTGTTTGAATGGTTAGTCATTCCTTCTAGATTAACCAATGCACTTGCAACCTTCATGAGATATATGGAAAACCTTCTATGACCTTTCATCTATAAGTGTGTCATTGTTTATCTCGATGATATCCTAATTTTTCAGTCGATCATGGGAAGAACATGTCAGATAGCTTCAACAAGTCTTCAACACTCTCCAACAACATCGACTATATATAAACATGTACAAATGCTCATTTGTGATGACCAACATCAAATATTTGGGGTATGTAATTGACTCTATAGGCATTCATGTCGACCCAGAAAAAGTACAGATCCTCAAATATTGGCCCATTCATAAAAATATTCATGAACTAAGAAGTTTTCTTGGTTTAGTGAATTTCTATTGATGATTCATACTTGGCTTCAGCCACATCGCATGGCCTTTGAATCACTTCACTAAAGGAAATGGGAAAATTGTCTTTAAATGGACACTGACACAACAACAATATTTTGAAAAAATCAAAAACAAGTTTTGTATTGCACTAGTACTTGTGTTACCTGATTTTCATCAACCCTTTGAGACTGATATGGATGCATCGCACTATGCTCTCAATGTAGTGATCACTCAGTCAGCTCACCCAGTTGTGTTTCATTCTGATACTTTCAACAACATTGTTAGAAGGTATTCGACATATGAAAAAGAACTATACGCCAATGTGCAAGCTCTTAAGAAGTGGAGACACTACATTCTTGGCAAGGAAACGATCATCCTCATTGACCATAAACCTTTGCAATTCACTCTGTCCCAATCGAAATTACAGACAACTCGACGAATCAAGTTGATTAATTACCTACAACAATTTTAGTTGGTAATTAAATATTAGAAAGGAAAATCCAATTTCGCAGTCAATTGTCTCAACCGACCATCCATTACTCTATTTTCTACAGTGATGAGTATGCAGGGTTACAACACCACTACTTGACCAAATTTGTATTCGGTAGACTATGACTTCTCAATTTGTTGATAGCTTCAGGAAGACACGCTATCTACTACTAACTACTTCCTGAAGGACACCTTGTTATAAAATCTTGTACAAATTTTTGTACCGACCAGTGAGGACCGATAGAAGCTCATCTGGGATGCGCACTACAACAAGAATGTAGGAAAATTTGGATTTGCAAAAACACTTATTATCCTCCAATATTATTTTTATCGTCCTTCACTTAAATATGATGTCGTCAAGTACATTCGATCGTGTGTAGTTTGTGCCATTGCTAAGCCACCGAATCGACGAAAAAGACTGTACACACCCCTTCTAGTTCCTAGTAGACCATGTGAATATATTTCTATGGACTACTTGATGGGATATCCTTCTACCAAACATCAACATAACATGATCTTAGTAGTAGTTAACATATTTTTCAAGATGGCTATACGTATACCATGCAATAATATTACGACAACACAGAAGATCACTTAGCTCTTCTTCGAACATGTTTGGAAACATTATGGCCTGCCAACGACAATTATTTTCGACAGATATGCTATATTTTTCAGCACTTTTTGGAAAAATCTTTGGCAACAGCTCGACAAGATAATTTCTTTGTCGGCATCCTTCCATCCACAAATAAACGAATGGATGGAAGTTGTAAATCACTTGGTAGTACAACTACTTCGCATGTACAATCACAAGCATCGTCGAACATGGGATGACATCCTTCCATACATACAACACATATACAATCATGCTCAACACAACTCTACATGAAAGATTCCATTTGATATCTGTTATGGATTTCAACCCTCAGCTCCTATTGAATTGATCAGTTCCTCGACACAATCAAATGACATTGGATTCGAAGGACGAGAAGTGGAGAAAGAATTTAAGTTCAGAGATCAAATATACAATATCCAGAAGAAAGCACAAGAAATGTTATAATGAGCTAATGCAAAATCTAAGGCCTGACACGACAAGAATCGTATTCCTCATTCATTCCAAATTGGGGATTAGGTCTGGTTAGATCTAAAGAAGGACCGCTTCACTGGTCCATATAGAAATATGAAACCTTTGTGATATGGCACATATAGTATCCTTAAACAGAGTGAAGAAAACGCTTTTCAACTTGACATTCCTACATGCCTTGGCCTACATACAATCTTTAATGTAGATATACTTTGATCATACAATTCACCATTGTTGGAACATAATGACTTGCAGACAATAGAACCCGAAGACCATCCATATGTTCAGGAACCTCTTATTTGCGACACCATTGTGGGACAATGCATACGCCCTAAAAGGATGAAGTCCATTCCATTTTTCAAGCGTCTAAATATGGACAACTCCTCATGCAAGGAAAATGGTACTCTTCTACTGAAGTAGCCAAAATGTTTCCTCACTTGAACGAATACACAATGGAGACCATTGTTTCTTAAGGAATGAGGAATGATCCAACCAGCAGTTGGCATGTTTCCAAACTTCGACAAAGTTTAGCACTTCGACTAATTCAACTACTTTTACAGCTTCAACAAGTTCAACGTCAGATTCGACAAGTCCTAACCTCAACACAACCGACCTCAAAAAACATTGACATGTTTTTCTCTTGACATATAGCATCTTGACATACCTTGTCGGCACTTGTCGAACATCGAAAGATTGTCTCTATCTTCCATTCGTCTATGATGGTTGAACTTATGAACCATTATAATTTCTTGTAACTGAACGTAACCAGAATTCCCCCAAGCATCTCAACATTCTATATAAAGATGTACATTATTGTAACAATCAACCAAAGTTCATGGAGAAGAAGTAATAATAGAAATTGGTTCGAATTCTTGCATGTGGTCTTTGCACATACTTTCTTTCGATAGTGTGTTTCCTTCTTTACCTATGTTTTTTCTATGCTTCCACCATAACAGTTCTTGACTCATTCATTCAACTATTGTCCCCAGCATGCACTTGGGCATGACCTGGATCAAAAGAATATGCAGCTGAGTGTTAAGAAGAGTAGGAAAGGTTGAGTCGATCCAGGATGTGTGTGAATAATTAGTAGAGCAAATTAGGAAGAGAACATAGAGAAGATCAGAGAGCATGAGAGGGAGGAAGAGTGTGCAAAGATAGAGATGAAGATCTTAAACAGAGTCTGTAGCTTATTGTGCAAATGAAATGTGCATATATTTCCTCATGCTAGATGAAGAGCACCTTTGTGGTTTTTTCCTAGATGGGTTTCCATGTTAGATTCTGTGTATATGTGTGAATTTTGAATATGTATGAATTACTTATGAGAAGTCTTGAAGTGGCTTGAGATGAGGCACGTGCGAGTGATGGTGACCTGATGTCCCTAGAACTTTTTGACAAGTTTTTGGAAGCAGTTTTGCTGCAAATAGGGACAATACAAAGTGGTCCATGAAAGCAAGAGAAGCTTTGACAAAGCAGTCAAGAAATAAGGAAACATCGTGTTTTGATGATATCAATGCAGATTTAGTTAGGAGCAGGTAGAATTCTATGTCCTCTCATCATTATGAGTCTAACTGGTGCGTGTGATGGTCATGCTATGAATTAAATCCTATATATGTAATGGGTTGAGAATATTTGGGTTAGCTATTTGTTGGGTGTATGGAAATTGTTGCAGCTGCAACATTTTCCCAAAATTCAAAAAATTTCGGGACCCTCCTTTTGCTTATATTAGCTTGATTCACTTCTTTGACTTGATCTAATGATTCTTCAAAAAGAATTTTTCTAATGCTTCAATTGAACCACCACTTGTTTTAAGTTGATCGTTGCCTTTGAATGTGTTTTCAAGTGTTTGAGTTGGAAGCTCTTTTGCTTGCGTCCCCGCCGTTGCAGAGAAATAATCAGATTTGGTTTCGTCATTTTTCTCCGGTGCATTTGTCTCAATCGGCTAACTTTTGGTTTTCACATCGGAACATTTTATTACTTCTTTCTCCACAATTGCGGATGGAAAACTACGAAGTCCTCGATTATTGTATTGACCTTTCAAGCTCTGCTTTGTTGTTTCGTCGATCCTTGGGTTTTGGGTTTCCGCCGTTGCGGCCGCAAAAGGAACTACCTTTCTGATATTTTAGTAGTTTTCTCTTTCGATTCAGACCTTACATCGCGGACGGTGATGTCCTTTACTGTTCCCTTCATTGTGGATCCTGATTCAGCTATCGCCCCGATGTTTAATCTCGTAAGCTTCGACGCATTATCCCTGCAGATAGCTTAGTGGTTTTGCCACCCAACGTTGCGAAAGGAATTATTCTTGCGACCTCTGATCTTTAGAGTTTTGTCATCCTATATTTCCCCGCCGCTTATGGTTGACTATATATATATATATATGGGGTCAGGTTTATTATTCTATTGCTATTTGGACTGTTGCTCACTATCGTTTTCGTGTGTTGTCATTCCACTCGAGCTCGGTCGGACCCCCGTTGTTAGTGTACCCTCGTTCCAAGTGGCTCAACCATGGAAGCTTAACAGTTTTCTCCCACCATACGCACCGAGGTGCCAGGTAGGCTTTTGTATGCTTTATCCTGTTCCGTTTGGCTGAGAGTTTCTTGATTTTGCTCCACGATTAGGTTTTACGGCCGTTTTCCCTTGGCCCCATCATTTACATATGTATATAATGGGGGCTTGTAGTGTAGCTATCGGTGGTGAGTCTTCTTGCCCATAGGGTGTTTTACTCCGCGGCTGTATGTTTTTGGCCCTACGCTTAGTGGTTGGGGAGATTGGTGCAGACGGCTGTTACGCTATCTGTGCCAATCTATCTCATATCATGATAGGTTGTTTGGGAAGGGTCGTTCATGGACTTCCTGTGATGTTAGAATGGTTTCCTCCTTTTCTTGTTACCCGTATCCTTCAAACCAAAGCTGCGCTGTTTCAAGCGACTCGGTTCACGGTCGGTTTTGAACCCAAGCCAGTTGGGGGTTATATAGCACTGCACAGCATATTATTGACCATAGATTTGCATAGATAATGTCTTTCCTGAAAATGTACCATTGAAAACTTGCATAAATCCCCCTGTCATTCCCCGCGGCGCGATGATCATGGCGCCCGCAGAGAGCCCCAATTTTCTTCATTTTTATGTAGATTTGCTTCCCACTCGAGTTTGTTGGAGAAACTGTTTTGGTATTATACAGCAGTGTTAGCTTGCACATATTTGCTTCATTTAACTAATTTATGTCATGTTAAACATAGATGAAGTGAAATACTACACATTGTTGTCTCAATGTTTACAACTTATCTGGAAATGGCTTAATGATTATAATTTCATGTATGACAGGAAGATTTCGAACTCAAAATGTCGAAGAGGCAAAAGAAGAAGGCCCCTATGGTCGAGGAGGAGCCCGATGTGGAATTTATTACCAAAACTGAATACATTTATGAGGACACCAAGTGCATATCTAGTGTAGAGCCTGAGTACCAGTGGGGAGAAATATACAGGTTGATCACGTGACGAGAGGTGCCTGATATGGGCTTGGAGGAAGAAGGAATATACGCCAATATAGAGAGATCTTCACTAATGAAGGTTGCCACAAGACCAGAGCTCTTCCCATGCTCTGAAGTGATTGGTTGGATTCTGCCTCGGGTAGATGTAACCACTATGATCCTGGAAAATGTTGACAAACAAGGCTATGCTGCCTATAGCCCAGGATATGTAGCCCTGGCCTACCACCTACCAGAAGCACAAGTATTTTTGTCTGATGATTGGCTGAGAAACATTAGAATGGACCTTTTTGAGACCCTTAAAAGAATGCTGTTGTCTGGAAGACATTTCATAACCAGGCCAACGGGAGAATATGACACAACAAGCTTAAGGGTCCCGTACAGGTTCATCGCCTTAATGCTTAACGGGATTTTTGGAAGAGCTCATGGCAAGAGCTTCAAATTAGAGTGGATGCCCATTATCTTTTATGTTGCAACCCAAGGGACCATCTTCAACTGGGCTAACATAGTGTCAAATAGTCTTTCAGCCTGTATGGCCTCAGCTTTGGGAGGAGTGTCCCAAAAGAGGTCTGAATTTTACATGAGTTCCATACTCGTTTATTGTATACTGTGCAATCAACCTTTCCCCAACCTAAGGTGCATCTGGGACAGGGAGAGGATGCCTGTCTATTCTACATACAAGCCACTATGGGTGCACAAATACCATAGTCATTACCGAGAGTTCTATGAACATTTCATCATGCCTTTGTATACTCTCATTTTTCTGAAGGAATGTGACTACATGTTAGAAGAAGCATTGCAGGTAATTGAAGAATATGCAGATTATTAGCTGACTGAGGATGGCCTCTATTTCAGAATGTTTGAAGGTTCCAGAGTTCCCTCCCTACTGCCCAAATATGCCACAGACTACATCATTCATAAAGAGGCAGTTAGGCAAGTCTTCCTGGATGGCATAGGGAGCTTTTTATTTGAGCATAAGAAGGCTGCCTATCCCCCTTTGCCCTTCAAGTTAGGTAGTTATAAGTTTACCAGAGTGAAAAAAGCAGATGAGTTTGTGGAAGAGTTAGAAAAGTTTCATTTTGGTGAAATGCCCTTCCACAGAAATGATTCCCGCATTAAAGTGGCTGAACACTGCAAAGAGAACAACGTCCATTTCGAATACACCCACCATTGGGATAGAGAAGAATCTGTCTTCCGCAATGCATTGAACATGACAACCTTGAGGAAAAGGTTCAAAAAGAAGATAACCACAAAAGGTGGGAAGGGGCAGGATGAACAAGCAAAAGCTGATGAAGAAGAAAGGAAAAGGAAACTTGATTAAGAGCTTCAGAAACAGGAAGCAGAGAGGATGAAGCTGACCCAGACACCAACAAAATAGTCATCCTCAGACACAGCTGATATTCAGACTCAGGATGTGGAGAACCCCAAGGTTCAGGACCCAGAAGTACCAGCTGTCAGCATACCTGGACAGTCTATGGTCCCCACCCTTAAGCTGGTCCCTTTTGTACAGAAGGTAGGGGAAGAAATCCCTTATTTTAATACTATCTTCTATGACAAGGAAACCAAGAGGATAGTAAAGAGAACTGAAAAGAAGGTTGCAACAGGAGGTATGTCTGAGAAGATGATAACGGATACAACAGTTGTATATGGGACAGACCGAGATCCCAAATTCACCATTAGAGCAGGAGCTGCATTGATCCACACTTCGGAGGATAATGTAGACAAAATCATGACAGATCTGGAGCAATCCAATAAGTCTTCTGCTCAACTAAAAGACACATTAAGAAAAGAGAGAGATGAAAACAGTAAGCTGAAGAGAAAATATGAGGACATGTAAAAGGAGATGAGGTATTCAAAGGATTGTTGGAGTAGGGTCCCGCAGCTACAGAAGAAGCTGTTATTTTGACGGATAGACAGTTTTGGCGAAGATATAAGAGGCAAAGCTACCACACTGTAGCAGGTTTCTAGCTACAGATCAGTGCCGGAAACCATGACATAGAATATAGAGAAGTCAAGGAAGACGAAGGTACCTGAGCGACTGAGAAGAGAGAGCTCACCCACTGCATTGAAGGCAATGGCGGAAGACAGGAGGGTTCAGCTACCCTCATAAAGGAAAAGGGGCAATGAGGCCAAGGTATTGAAGACAAAGGACAGCAAGGGAAGCAACGCCGGTACCCATGGTTAGCGCTGGGAAGCATGGAAGAATGCAGGAAGCTGTGGTGAAGGGAAGCGGTGCATAGTACCCATGGTCAGCGCTGGGAAGCATGGAAGACTGCAGAGAGCTGTGGTGTGACAGATAGCGGCTACCTCAAAGTACAGATATGCCGACGATCACTAGTTAGGGTTTGGGTTACTGTTGGGACAGGCCCACGGTATTGTAATGGCAAGACCTTCGGGCCGCCTATAAAGGGATGTATTTTGTATTGTAAAAGGTTGGAATTTTGGGCATTTTAGGCCATCCAGCTAGTCAGATCATCAGTAGTATGTTAGCTTACTGTTATTTTGTATTGTAACAATCTGCAGGGATTGACAAAGAGGGAAGAGTATATTGTGAGAGAGACAATATAGAGATAGAAAAGAGATCTAAGAGAGAAGGGCTCCAAGCTGTGTGCGGAGTTACCCAGAAGATCTCAAGTTGCATATGCGGTGCAGCAGAACTGTGTTTACCTTCCCCTGAGCTATAATAGAAACACAGTTCTATGGATGTAACTTCCATCCTGGAGGTGAACCACGTTAAAATCAAGTGTTATGCGATTGATTCATGTGTTGTGTTTATTTGTTGCATCTGTTAGTTATTATATGAACCTTGTTTACAGTTGAATGTATGAATGCGTCGTTCAGTTCACAGTAATATAGGAGGATAACATAAGTTGAAGTCTTTGGTATGTTGTATGTGGGTTCATTTATGCTTTGCTGGAACAGTCTCTAGTCGTAGTGTTAAGCAACCTGGTATGTTGAGTCTTGCAAGTCGACACATACAACGCTAAGTGCGCTGAGCCGCGGGAGTAGGATATCACAGGGAGGCGATACCGCACCAACAAAGGAGCTGCGGTGCGCGATACCGTAGGTTAAGGACTTAGCGTTGGAGAGGAAGTTACGTGTCTCTTGGTGCGTGGCGAGGTGACAAGGATGGGGTCATCGCGAGTCAGTGGAAGTTGCATGACGCGGAAAGGGACCACGCAACAAGAAGAGAGAAATATCGTGGTCAGAAGAGCTGTGAGACGAGGACATCGCACGACGTGCGTAGGAGGGTCGCGCGATGCGTAGAGAAAGAGGCCTCACGGATAGCAGAGCTGCGAGTCGCACGTAGGCTGCCACAGAACCTGGTCCAAGATGCTTGAGTCCTTGGCCAACCCATTAGAATCACTTCGAGCAAGACTTCAGGCCACTTCACAGTCTGTTGCCTTAAGGGCCAGTGAGCTAGGGGTGTTGTTGGTTAAATACAATAAACTCGGGTCTGCCCATGATAGCCAACAAATGGTTTCACTGTCAGTTTTGAACAAACAGAGCACTGATGTTCTGGTGGCGCCCTACGAGAGACGAACTCAACGAGTGGGTTTGGTCTAACCAGAAAGAGTTTGCTGAACGAGAGAACAGGAGTCCTAAAATGAACACAGAGGCCTGGTTACAAAAACATATCATTACAGACATCCATGAGATATTTTTTGTGACCTTTGGAAATGAGCTCTATGACTGGTTATCAAAGTTAACTGATACAGGCATATTCAAAAAGAAAAGAGACATTGTATGGACACCGGAGCTGATTCAGACCGTCAAGAACCTGGATAATCCTATCACGAGGGCAATAGACTTCTAGCTTGCGAGTGTGGTAGAAGGCTTCGTCACAGAGTTTGCAGTTAACTAGACGAAAAGCTTCAGCGAGGCTGAGCGCTATTTCTTCAAAGGATATCGTGGTAAGTACCTAAGATCTTTAAACTTGTCCATTAAGATGCTATTACATGAAAAATGAACAATGGATCTAGTTTCAGATGAATAAGTAGAAATAGTAATGTCACAAGAGTTTCAAAGTGATTTTGATGACATTGGACGAACATGTAGTGGAAAGAAGTATAAAGTAGATTTCAGATCTCCAATATTTGAAGACAGTTCAGATAGTACTAAACAGTAGAGTCACAGTACCATAGAAGGAATAGAGGGGGGTATCCCTTACCACCCTTACACCCCACAGAAACAGACCGGGACTCAGAACAATCCCGTAGGAACCCCATCTAGTAGCTCACAGACAGTACCTACCACTGCTACATCACCTCCACCTACACCGCCGAGTGGTAGTAACACAGTAAATCAACATCCACCACGTAGAAATAGAATGGGGGATGATATGAAGCTACCTATATTTAAGGGAACAGGGGCAAAAGACCCAGAGAAGCATTGGTTTCTATGTGAAGCCATGTGGACCATTGAAGCAATTAATGACGATAACCTTAAACTTGTACAGTTGGTCACCACACTAAGAGATCGAGCCTTAACATGGTATATAAAGTATACCATAGTACCCAGGACACTTGTCCAAGTCAAGACCGCCATGATTAAAGAGTTTAAGAAACCTAAGTCTGAGTCACAGTGTATAACAGAACTCAAAGACATCAAGCAGTTACCTACAGAGTCGGTGTGGGACTTTGATTAGAAATTCAAAGCCCTTATCGACCAAGTCAGTTTTGAGTTCACACCGGAGCAGCATAAGGAATGGTTTATTGCAGTGCTGCTCCCTCACATTAGAATGCCGTTAATGCAGCAGAAACTCCAGACGTAGGATGACGCGTTGGATATGGCGATGAAACTAGAGGCTTCACCTCTAGCTGAGAGCAGTACAGGCATGGAAACTTTACAAAACTAGCTGGCTAATCTCACATTACAGTTGCATGAGCTTAAGAAAGGGAAAGAGGTTGCATAAGACATATGGTGCGTAAAATGTAAAGCACAAGGCCATAGTAAAGACAATTGTCCAGTCTTTGTATAATATATAGCGACAGGGGCTCCAAACCCCTTACCACAGACCCACGGGCTGTGGTGTGAAATATGCAAAACACGAGGACATCTACCTCACCAGTGCCCTCTACTTTAGAAGTACGTACAGACACCTAAGAACTTATACTGCGTCTTCTGCAAGTCTGTAGGCCATGATGAACACGACTGCAGAGTCTATGATCTCATGGTGGGAGCAAAGCAAGATTTGTACAGAGTCCAGTCAAAGACACAGGGTCCAGCAGCAGGACCACAGCATGATCCGGCTTATGGAGGCCGTGGAGGAGGATTCAGAGGACGAGGCCGAGGAGGAGGCTTTGCATGAGGAGAAGGCTTCGGTAGAGGAGAAGGTTTTGGCCGTGGTCGCGGACCAGTTACTTGTTACAACTGCGGAGTTGTAGGACACTATGCTAGGGACTGTCAGAGCCCCACTACCACTTGTAACTATTGTAAATATTATGATCATACTATAGAGGAGTGTCCTACCCTGATAGCTAAGATCAGAGAACCTAAGCCAGCAGTACACCAGAACATCCAGCTTATTGCTACTGAGTAGGAAGAGCCAGAACCAAGAGTCAATATTGTGACTCGCAGCGGTGTTTCTACTAGTGGGACATCGCAGGAGATGGAAAAGAATACAGGTCAGGAGTGGGTACGCAGAGCTCTTAATAAAGCAACACCACTCGACCTGCAGAAGAACAAACAGACATTTCAGGAAGCTAAGGCTTTCTTTGATGAACCTACGCAATCAGGATCACAGGTACCGTCGTCTAGGGGCATACCGCAACAAGCACCTTGTGGCGATAGCCTTGTACAAACATCGCAAGCTACCACATTGGGAAGATGCGATGAGGATGAGATGACAGGAAGTTTACATTCCTTCCTGCGGAGTTGTCTAAAACTTGTAAGAAATGAGCAAGCTATCACAGAACTTCAACGCATTATAGATCAGTCTCAGCCATCCTCTTCCATGAGCAGTACGCAGCGTGTTGTTCATAATATTACGGGACATACAAGAATGGGAAGAGAGATGCGACTCACAGCGCAGGTTGGAGAATTTGAAATGGATGAGGTGATCCTAGATCTAGGGTCGGACGTGAATGTTCTGGCTAAGCAGACATGGGAACAGATGGGTAGCCATAAGTTAATTAGGTCGCCTATCCATATGAGATTAGCTAATCAGCAGCATGTGTCACCCCTAGGTCGGTTATTACAGGTGCCAGTTGACATTGACAGAGTTCGCAGCTTTGCGTACTTTGAATTTATAGAGATCATTGGTGATAGTAGACCGTATCCAGCACTATTAGGCATTGATTGGGAGATCGGTAACATGGCCGTTATCGACCTAAAGAGAAGACAAATGACCTTTGAGGATGCGCAGATCTAGGTCATCACACCGTTGGATCTTTTTCAGGGTCCTAGATATATTGAACCTATCCGAGAAGAGGAGGAGGCACATAACATGGAAAGCCTCTATCAGAAGACCACAAACCAGAGTGACTACATCAATCCAACCACAGAAGGGAATATTAGTTGGCGATGCGACAACTCATGCGCATCAGATTTAGATGTTGGTCTAGAGAACTGACAGAATAGACTTCACAAAGTCTCAGCGCGCAGATGCGTGTACTTGACTAAGTCACTGCGATGGATTGGCATAGAGATCAATGAGATTCCATCATTTCATGGTCTAACAGATATCCAGGACTTTCTCGAGCAGTTTGAACAACAGATTCCTCACGAGCAGAGGATCGCAGCTATGGACCTTGCAGTACGAGCCACACCTGCAAGATGGTGGTATGCACATAAAGAGAGTATCGCATAATGGGATGATATTAAGAGATTCATGGCGATAATATTTTCTGTTGACGGAGAGTATGTCCAACAGAAACACATAGGAGAGAGTGACCCCAGATCACACATTCAGATATGCGAACAGAATTGGTCAAACATTCCCGAGGATGAATGGGTTCACCGATTCATTCATACTTTGGATACAGTTCCAAGGAACTGGTATACAAATACTGAACTGCACAAGGGAACCACTACATGGCCCCTTATGATATATAGCTTCCTACTCACCTTCGCTTTTGAATCTGAGTATGCAAGTGTTGATCAGGCCCTACAAGTAATAAAGAGTAGGATATTTGAGGATTGTACCATATCAGTGTCAGCTCAACCTGAGTGGGCTATCCAGCTAAAAGAGGCATTAGAGTGTTATAATTTTGCATCTGAACCAGAGGCGGAGGATGAGGATCCTCGCGACACCAACATCCCAGAGTCGAAAGGCACTCGCGATGTTGAGGGACCACAGTTAGAAACTCCAGCAATTATAGAGCCCGTCAAGATAAAAAAAATCAATATTGGCACAGACATAGAACCTAAGTTTGCCTCTATTGGAGACTATTGGAATGATTAAACAGTCAGACAGATTGCAGACTTGTTACATGACTATTAGGACCTATTTCCCACCAAGTTCACAGAGATGAAGGGAATAGTCGGAGACCTGGGAATCATGAGGATACCATTAAAGGAGGATGCTAGACCAGTGAAACATCGTCCATATAGACTAAATCCACGCTACAAAGAAAAAGTAAAGGATGAGATCGATAAGATGCTAGCAGCAGGCATCATTGAGCATGTAGAAGAAAGCGAATGGGTTAGCCCCATGGTCGTACAAGAGAAGAAAACAAAAGGAGACATCAGGATCTATGTCGATCTGCACAAGCTCAACGATGCATCGCTTTAGGATCCATTTCCGACACCGTTCACTGATGAGGTATTAGACAACGTGGGAGGACATGAGGTCTACTCCTTCACTAATGGATTTTCAGGCTACCATCAGATTAGAATACATCCAGAAGATCGATCCAAGACTACCTTTGCAACAGAATGGGGCTCGTTCTAGTATACGGTAATGCCCTTTGGTCTTAAGAATGCACCAGCTATATTTTCTAGAGTATTAGTAGTTGTATTTAAAGAATACATCCATAAATTCCTAGAAGTATATTTTGATGATTGGACTGTATTTGGACTAATTGACAAGCACATAGGAGATCTAAGACTGATGTTAGAGAAATGTAGGCAGTACCAGATTTCTCTAAACTTGAAGAAATGTATATTTTGTGCACCATTTGGTATTTTGTTGGGTCACATTGTTTGCAGACAAGGCTTGATGGTAGATCCCGCAAAGATTGCCATCATTGCAAATCTTCCAGCACCCAACTCAGTGAAGCAATTGAGGACAATACTTGGTCATACCGGGTATTACAGAAAGTTCATCAAGGGCTACACAAAGATTACAGCACCAATGGAGAAATTGCTAAAGAAAGATGTAAAATTCCTATGGAATGAGGAATGTCAGCAGAGTCTAGACACTCTTAAAGAAAAGATGGTTACAGCACCCATCCTAGTATTTCCAGACTGGACTAAGCCATTTCATGTACATGTGGATGCATCTGGCATCGCACTAGGGGTTGTCTTAACGCAACCAGGAGAAGGGGATACTGATCATCCTATCGCATAATCCAGTAGAAAGCTATCGACAACAGAAAAGAATTACACCACGACAGAAAGAGAAGGCTTAGCTATGGTGTATGCGCTGTAGAAGTTTAGGCACTACCTATTGGGTGCCTCGTTCAAGATGTTTACAGACCATTCCGCATTGAAGTATCTGGTCAATAAGCTAGTGTTAGGGGGGAGAATCTGCAGATGGTTACTCGTCTTTTAGGAGTATGATTTTGAAATCATTGTGAAACCAGGAAGATTGAATGCTGGACCTGATCATCTGTCGCAGATAGACTCAGGAGAAGAGCCAAGTAACCTAGAGGACAATTTGCCAGATGCGTAGTTGTTTTCTATCCATATCGCAGACGACTACTATGCTGATATTATTCAATTTCTCACTATAGGATTAGCGCCTAAAGAGTTCACTAAGCAGCAAAAGAAGGAGTTGGTTGTTAAAACAACAGATTTCACCCTGATCACAGGACACCTATACAAGTTAGGACTGGATGAAGTTTTGCGCAGATGTGTGATGCCGCATGAAAAAGACGCTATTATCAGAGAGGCACATTCAGGAACTGCAGGAGGTCATTTCGCAGGAAAGCCGACTACGCAGAAAATCCTAGATGCAGGATTATGGTGGCCTACATTGCATAAGGATAGCAAGGACTTTTGCAGATGCTGCGATATCTACCAGAGGGTAGGAAAACTCTCGCGATGTGATGAAATGCCGCTGCGACCGCAGGTTACATTGCGCGCATTTGACAAGTGGGCTATAGACTTTGTGGGTCCTATCAACCCACTAGGAAAGCGCATTGGCGCGAGATATATTATCACCGGGACAGAGTACCTCACCAGATGGGTAGAGGCCAAAGCAGTAAGAAATTGTGATGCTGCTGCAGCCACACGGTTCCTTTTTGAGAACATCATCAGTAGATTTGGCTGCCCCGTAATTTTGATGAGCGACCAAGGCACACATTTCTTGAACCGCACCATTGAGGCCTTGACAGAAGAATTCCAGATTCAACACCATAAGAGCACTCCCTACCACCCACAGGCTAATGGTACGGTGGAGGCCTTTAATAAGATTTTAGAAAACACTCACTAATATCTGCAACAGCCAAAGGAATGATTGGGACATCAGATTTAACGCTGTATTATGGGCGTATAGGACCACATGCAAGAAACTTACAGGACACACACCTTTCAGCTTGGTGTATGGATAGGAGGCCGTTAGGATGGAGTTTATTCTTCCTAGTTTAAAAATCGCTCAGATTACCGGGATGACTGATACAGACACAATGGAGGAAAGGCTAGCATAGCTGCTTGCCTTAGAGGAAGACAGATTCATCGCCGGATTCCATCAGAAAGTGCAGAAGGCACGAGAAAAATCTTGGCATGACAGACACATTAAGAATAAGAATTTCAAGATTGGAGACCTAGTACTCCTCTATGACAGTAAATTCATCAAGTTTCCAGGGATGTTCAAGACGCATTGGCTGGGGCCATATCAGATACAACAAGTTACAGAAGGAGGTGCCGTTCAACTCAGCCAGCTGAATGGGGAGCTTCTTCCCACATTGATTAATGGCAGTAGGCTTAAGCTCTATAGTGATAGCCACCCCACCTCTTAGCCCTAGCTTAGCCAGTTATGGTGGTGCAGATGTCCAGTGTAGTTGAAAGGAGGCATCGCACCGGGAACTAGTCTACACTGGCAGGTATTATAAGTATGAGAAACCACATAAGGTCGGTTCATTTTGCGCAAGTCATCAGTGGCTTGAGGAGAAAAAAAAAAAAAAAACGCTTGTTTGTTTGCGCAGGTGATGCGGTGTTGCAGCGCAACAATGCAATGTTTCCCCGTGCCACGTACCCAGTTTTGCAACCGACAGAGGGCCAGTCAAGTCACCTTCTGATAGATAGTTAATGCAGAGATGATCGGCATACCTTACCGTAGATTTGGCAGCAGCATAATTAAGTTTCCATATTTGGAAAATCTTCGATGAGACCAGCGCCTGTACACACACGCTTCGAGGGAAACGTGATCAGATTTCAGCATTTATTAAGGATCGGATGATGGGTGTGGTCTTGTCCAGGTAATTATTATGACCGACTGGGTTTATTCTAGATGACCATTACATCCAGGATTGTTGCCTTCGGCATAAAAGCAGAAATTGTTCATTCGAGAGGGTTACACTTGCAAAAAACCGAGAGCTATAGAGTTAGTTGTTAAGAGTTTCCTGTGAAGAGTTCACCCCGTTACAGAGCGCTATGATTCCCAGAGTTTGAAGCCATTGCAAGCCCAAGATATTCCACCAAGTGGGTTCTGTCTGAGGAGGAACCTTTAGAAAACATTTTGAGAAGGTTTGAGCATGACGGCCTTAGAGTTATTATGACGACACCACCTAAGCGTGCCCAAACAAGTTCATCATAGGCCAGACAGCTGCCACAGACGAGGAGCCATTCTTAGATAGTAGAAGAAGCCAGTTCGGAGTTGGAGGAAGAAGTTCATAATGCAGCAGACTACGTTATGCCACGAGCTGAAGACGCACCAGAAGTAAAAATTCCCAAGAGTGGTAAGTTTCCTGTTCCCATACCACAGATTGATTCTCGAGTAAAGGAAGATGGAGACCTATTAGGTTATGCAGCTATTGCTAGATTCATAGATTATAACCTGGCCGATGCTAAGACATATCCCCAGTTCCAGCCGGATCAGTACCTTATAATTCAAAAGAACCCAAGGACAGGTGCAGACGACTATATTCCCATGGACCATGTTCAGATTCTTGAGCACTCAGGCCTGCTCAATCTGTTGAGACTACCACATTTCGGACGCGGCGTAGAGGTTAATGCAGTGGTGCGAATCCTACTTTCTTGTTTACATGGAGGTTACCTTTGGCTTGGTAACAAGGTTGACCTGAATGTCGACCTCATACATCACATCACCGGACTGTCCAAGACTGGTCAACACCCGACGATAGATACAACAGGAAAGACCAAGGAACCCAAGCTATCACCCACCCTAGTTGCCAAGTACCAACTACAGAGAGGAGGGCGGGCTTACGATATTGCAAGCATATTAGACAAAACACTCAGCTTTACAGCTAGTCTGCTTGCAAGCAGACTGTTAACTAAGGTCCATCCCAAGGAAGTTACAGGGTCCGTAATTAAACTTTCTATACAGGTTGCAGAGGGGGAACATTTCAACTGGTCTTTATTTTTGTTAAATATGTTTCAGGCAGATTGTTTGGCGGCACAGGACGAGGTTGGCCACCATTTTCATTTTTCATGGTTAATTATACTCTGTGCATTTGTGGGGTGGAAGGAGCCGCCCCATACCCAATTTAGGCAGCTAGCAAGTGGTGAGCCCAGAGGGGTGCGCTATACAAACCTGTGGGAGACTAACCACCCAGAAAAGAAAGTCATCCTAGAATTACTGCGGATTAGCAAGGAGGTTGTAGACACATATGATGCCCGGCTTAATTTTATGGTGGACCGCCATAGAATCCACCTGAGACCAAAGAGGACTCAAAGGGATGAATGGGCTCCTAGCTGTTTCAGGATGACAGCGCAAGATATCGAAGGAATCATCAAAGACTTTGATGACCGATGGAAGCGAGAGTACGAGGATACCACACCTCTACAAACAGGTACTGCATAAACAGACCCAGTGGACAAGGGAAAAGACAGAGTAGAAACCCATACACAGGATGAAGAGGATACATCAGAGGAGGAGCCCTTGAAGAAAAAACAAAAGGTTACAAATCCAAGTGGGGAGATTAAATTGATAGCTGATGACTATGAGAAAATCAAAGTAAGAATAAGGGATAGAATGAGCGATACATTTCAGGCGATGAAAGCATTGCAGGGCAAGATGCAGGGGGCCATAGACCAGCAACTGGGCGAGTTGAAAACATTGACTGAGAAAACTGCCATAATCCACACTCAGTTGAGCAAGGCGCCAGTAGGAGAAAGTTCAAAACAGTCGATTTCCCGTGAGGAGATCCTAGTAAAGGGTCATCTCAACACAGTTTTGATTCCACCAGGGACCATCAGATTCCCTGTGTTGATGACAGATCCACCAGTACAGTTTAGGCAACCTGTTGAGTTTAACCTCATAGATTTTCACATTGATCAGTTGCAGATGATCCAGCAGCAACTGAGAGCAGAGCTAAGAGGTAGAGATCTTGCGACTTATGAAGAAAATACGCAGCTGATACAGAAGAATGCAGCACTCGCCACCAGCTTTCAGAAAAAGGCGGATGAAGTACGAACATATCAAGAACGAGAACAGGATCTTTCTCATGTTCTGCAAAGCATTGCATTGGAGTTACCCCAATGCCACATTGAGTTCGCCTTACCTCTTCCACAGAAGGTAAGAAGAGTTGCAGACAGAGCAAAGGCTCTAAAGGAAACAGTAGCCAGGATGGCAGAAGAAACGACCAAGATGGAGGAAGACCACAAAGCGCAGATCGAGGAGCTTGAGGTTTGCGCATGAGATACTTCCCATGCAGACAAGCAAGTGAGAGTAGAGGCCTTTCGACTCGCTTATGCACAGATGCAGTCTCGCATCGACGAGGCACTGTCAGTACTAAATGATGCGATGGACACATGGTTAGACTTGGATCAGCCGCCTGAGAAAGTAGAAATCCAACAAAATATTCAGCAGATAGAAAATACCATGGCGGCAATGAAAGAAGAAATTAAGAGCTTAGCATCTCTTCAGAAGATGAGGAAGACAAAAGAGATGAACTGCTTGCAGCAGGAAGCACAGCGATTAAGAACAAAGGAGATCCACATAAATGACCTGCTTCAACCCTATCAGGAGCAAATAACTGAGTTAGTCGATATGGTCGAGCAGAAAGTGAGGGAGTTCACTACCACCAGAGAGGAAACTGACACAATAGAATACGCCAGTATTAGTCAAGCTTTGCTTGACTCGGCATGAGAGCGTGTCGAGGTGATGTAGAAGGAAGTCACAGGACTTCGCGACAGGTTGCAACGAACTTCACAGGAAGCCAAGGAGAAGCTACAACAGGAGAAGCCCACTGGTAGTGGCTCGGGGACGAGCCATAAGTAAGTTTTAGGGGACTGTTGGAGTAGGGTCCCGCAGCTACAGAAGAAGTTGTTATTTTGACGGATAGACAGTTTTGGCGGAGATATAAGAGGCAGAGCTACGGCACTGTAGCAGGTTTCTAGCTACAGATCAGAGCCGAAAACCATGACGTAGAATATAGAGAAGTCAAGGAAGATGACAGTACCTGAGTGGCTGAGAAGAGAGAGCTCACCCACTGCATTGAAGGCAGCGGCAGAAGACAAGAGGGTTCAGCTACCCTCATAAAGGAAAAGGGGCAATGAGGCCGAGGTATTGAAGACAAAGGACAGCAAGGGAAGCAGCGCCGGTACCCATGGTCAGCGCTGGGAAGCATGGAAGACTGCAGGAAGCTGTGGTGAAGGGAAGCGGTGCATAGTACCCATGGTCAGCGCCGGGAAGCATGGAAGACTGCAGAGAGCTGTGGTGTGACAGATAGCGGCTACCTCAAAGTAAAGATATGCCGACTGTCACTAGTTAGGGTTTGGGTTACTATTGGGACAGGCCCATAGTGTTGTAATGGCGAGACCTTCGGGCTGCCTATAAAGGGATGTATTTTGTATTGTAAAAGGTTGGAATTTTGGGCATTTTAGGCCATCCAGCTAGTCAGATCATTAGTAGTCTGTTAGGTTACTGTTATTTTGTATTGTAACAATCCCCAGGGATTGACAAAGAGGGAAGAGTATATTGTGAGAGAGACAATATAGAGATAGAAAAGAGATCTAAGAGAGAAGGGCTCCAGGCTGTGTGCAGAGTTTCCCAGAAGATCTCAAGCTGCATATGCGGTACAGTAGAACTGTGTTTACCTTCCCCTGAGCTATAATAGAAACACAGTTCTATGGACGCAACTTCCATCCTGGAGGTGAACCACGTTAAAATCAAGTGTTATGCGATTGATTCATGTGTTGTGTTTATTTGTTGCATCTGTTAGTTATTATATGAACCTTGTTTACAGTTGAATTTATGAATGCGTCATTTAGTTCACAGTAATATAGGAGGATAACATAAGTCGAAGTCTTTGGTATGTTGTATGCGGGTTCATTTATGCTTTGCTTGAACAGTCACTAGTCGCAGTGTTAAATATCCTGGTATGTTGAGTCTTGCAAGTCGACACATACAACGCTAAGTGCGCTAAGCTACGGGAGTAGGATATCGCAGGGAGGTGATACCGCACCGACAGAGGAGCTGTGGTGCGCGATACCGTAGGTTAAGGACTTAGCGTTGGAGAGGAAGTTATGTGTCGCCTGGTGTGCGGCAAGGCGACAAGGCTGGGGTCATCGCGAGTCAGTGGAAGTTGCGCGATGTGGAATGGGACCGCGTAACAAGAAGAGAGAAATCCCGCGGTCAGAAGAGTTACGATACAAGGACATCGCGCGACGCACATAGGAGGGTCGCGCGATGCACAGAGAAAGAGGCCTCACGGCTAGCAGAGCTGCGAGTCGCACGTAGGCTGCCATAGAACCTGGTCCAAGACGCTTGAGTCCTTGGCCAACCCATTATAATCACTTTAGCTGAGACTTCAGGCCCCTTCACGGTCTGTCGCCAAAAGGGCCAGTGAGCTAGGGGTGTTGTTGGTTAAATACAGTAAACCCGGGTCTGCCCATGATAGCCAACAAGGATGAACTGCAAGTTCTTCAAGCAGAAAGGAGGTCTATGGAAACTACACAAGAGTGTCTAGAGAGAGTGCAGGAAGAGTATCAGGAGCTAAGGGTTGAAAAGCCTAACAGCTACTGGGAAAGATAGAAGACTTAGAGCTGTAAAAGACCACCTTGGAGGAAAATGAGAAGCAAGCTCAAGAACAAGAGATGAAACTTCGAGAGCATATTTCTTCTCTAGAAACCGCTTTAGAAGAAGCAAAAGAGCAGCAGGTTGACCTCCAACCTTTCAAGGAACATGTGCTGGCACAAAAGGCCAAGATGCTTCAGCTACAGACTGCCATAGAAGAAGAGAGATGCAAAGTTTTGCAAATAGACGGCCGTTTAGAGGAAATTCTGGAGACTTCCTCTTATTTTGTTGATAGATCACAGGACATCCTGGAAGTCCTGACAGCAAGAATGGCAAGGATGGAAAATAATGAAGAAACTTTTCCAGAGCTGCCCTCGAAGGAGCGACAGGCCCTTAAGTAGGATTATGAATTATTAGAGTTTGCTATAAAAATAGCAGAGGATTTCAAAAAGGCTGTTAGAAAAATGAAAGGAGCATGCACATAATTTTTCAGAAGGCTCCTGATTACCTATAACCGGTGCCAAGTAGAAGCTGAGCGAAGGCTAGATGTTTTTCCATACCACAACTCATTTGTGGAGATTTTACAGAAGAGGTATCAAGAGGAGGAAGAAAAAATACATCACATTAAGGCCCTCGACCGCCAGGTCTTAAGGATTGAAGTAGATCATTCCACCATTAGTGTGCAGCTATTGGAGGATCCGTTGCGTTTGAGTGCGGCCAGAATTGAGGCCATCAAGAACCAAGCTGTGAAGTTTGAGATAAACATTCAATTTTTGGAATCTTGTGTGTTTGAAGGCATCGCCTTTGAGGCTTTGGCGTGGAAAAAATTTCTGAATACCCAAGTGGGGCCCTCCTCGTGAATGACCATTCACTTGTGTAATATGTAACAATTTTGTAAACACTTGATGTAAGTGAGATATTGGGAGGAGAAGAGTTGGGGAGCCCAAGGGTTATTTGTGGGCAGCCCAACAGTCTCATGCTTTTTGTATAAATATAGGAGACTTAGAAGAACAAAGGGCTTTTTCCCAGTTAGACATGAACAGAGATATTGTAAGAAGAAATACTTTTTTTTGCAATAAAGAATTATTGTTTTCCTGTTAGAGAAAGTTTGGTGAAATGTACAAATTCTATGCTATGGATTGGTGAAAGGTGAACTATTTCGTTTTTCCAGTTTTTGTCCATTAACTATGAGATCGTTCTAACTCTTAGAGCCTATGTTCTTGTTTGAATGATTTCTGGTTTATTCTGTGAAATTACCAC
>LPNX010157213.1:0-82846 GCA_001517045.1 Pseudotsuga menziesii
TAGATTGTTTATTTCTATTGCATATTGGAGAAGATTGATTTCTGGAGTCTAGCTGTCTGTTGTGGTACCCCAAGCCATAGGAATTTCTCTCCGTAACATGGATCATCTGATTCTGAAGAATCCAGTGGGGATTCAAGTTCTGGTGTAGCAGAGAAGGGACTGATTCCTTGTGTTGGGTGTGTGTGGGTGTCTTAGAAGTCAGGCTAGTTCTGGTGTAGGTGTTCCTAGCTCTGCAATGAACTCACCAGCTTAGCATTTAGCCTTTCCCAACTCCTTGATGGCCTGATAAACCCAACTATGTTGGCTTGGATATGGTTTGTGTATCCTTGGCTATGTGTAAGCCTGATTGTTCCCTTATTGCTTGGAGAATCATGCCCAACTCGGGGGTGGAAGCGTTGCCAAGAGATTAAGGAGCACGCTGGCCTATGGTTGGGTGGAACATTGCAGCGACGTAGCTGGTTGCAGAACAACTTCTTCATAAGATAAGTGATCTTGCTCATTTTACTTCTGCAACCATATTTTTTTGTTAATGAATGTGATGAACATGATGAGTGAATGCTTGTATGAATGTATGATGTTTCCGCTGTGTATGATAAACAATCGCATTGGTGCATGTTCTATTTCAATGCATCCTATTTTTAACATTCTGCTTCAGCATTTTTATGAATTCACATGTTCATGGGGCTCTTAACCCGGATGTTTAGCGCCATGGTCGCATCCTCTTCGTCGGTCGGAGGGATGGGGACGTGACACCCCCTCACCCATGCACTCTAACACGCCTAAACTACCCGCATTTATGTCCTAGCATGATTCACCCACATTCACATGGCCATTCATGACCCTTTGAGGGAGTTTTGGAGTTCATTGGTCCACCTAAGAGGGTTTGAGGTCCAATCTAATTCTGCCACATTTATTCCTCCAATTTTCCTCCAAAGGCTAATGATTTTGACCTATTTTATTATAATCATGTTCAAGACATATTTACATGCTAGCTAGTAATAAAAACTTGAGTTATTGGCACCATTCCTAGGTGTTAATTTTTCTCTTTTCACTATTTTTCTACATAGTTTGTGAAATTATTAAGTTATGAGGATTCTCTTAGATCCTAGATCTTGTTGAGAATCATAATTCCACAAATTTTATGCAATCAAGTGATTCAATATCATATGCAATGGGACCTATGCTAGCTAAGGTATCAAAGGTTCCACAATATCACAATTTTGTTTCTTCCTTCAATTCTTTATCATAACATGTTTATCATCTAAGCTATAGAAAGTCTTTATCCCCATAACTGTGTCACACATTATGCATAAATTATTATTAAATTTTAATTATGACTAGCTACAACATAGGTACTAGTCCTTAGCATTGTAATTACAAGCATCATGCCATATAAGCGTATTTAGACTCTGAAACCATATTCCAACCATTAGCATTGAATTTTTACAATCATTCCAATGCTAAACATATAGGACCATCATTCCCTTGCTAATAAATATATGCAAGAATGATTCATATGATGATAAGATAGATACAGAGTATATACATATACATCATAACTACATCGACACAACTTAATTAACCATATGCATTATCATAACCTACATGGATAGCATATGTTTCAAGGACATCACAACAATATGCTCAATTGTCAATGTATACATCATAAATAATTATACAAACACATACCGTCTTGCAGATACTAAATTGGGAAAGACTAATTACTTACATAACATCCTTAAGTACATGACTACCTTGAAATTTCAACAAGACCTTTCTAACATATGAAAATGACAGCTTTACAGGAAACTAGGTGTGCAAGTTCAACATTCCACCCAACCATAGACACTCATCCAACATATACTCTTTCTATCGTTAGGCCACCCCCAAGCTGGGATATGGTTCCACTAGGACCAAGGGAAGATATAAATATTTTTCTAAGATTTCTTCACATCAACTAGGTACCAAGTCTACATACATATGAGGCTAAGAGACTCAAGTATTTACTTATCCTTGATCTTTCAAGGGTAGAGTACCTAAGACCTACTTATTCATATATAAATAGGACAAGGGAAACAATCCCTTTCCAATCAACATATCATGCCAACAAACAAACAAACAAACAAACAATATATATATATATATATATATATATATATATATATATATAGTTACCATCAATCCATTATCTTACCAAGCAATAATAACATACTTTACCTCATGAGGGTCAAGCCCTTATCCCACACAAGGGACTTAACAACAAATTCAACATGGATGTCAATGCACACATAGCCCACCAATTCATAGACATATATCCATGCATACATATGCAACAAGAGAAGGGTCAAGCCCTTGATTCCCAACCCTATACATGGGGAAGAATTAGTCCATCATAATTTCCAAATCCTAGTAATATCCATCTAGTGCTTAGGCCACAACACACATTCCTTTGCATAGGGAGGCAATGGCTAACCCTGAATAAACAAGTACCAATTCATTAGTGTACAGTTAGGTGCATTAGAAGGCCATTTACTTCAATACTCATCTTGCAAGGATGGTGATAGTAACATTCATAGACCTCAATGCAATCAAAATATTATATGCCATAATAATACACTCGATACCTATGTACATCAATATTTAAACAACTACCAACCATACTATTGATTACTCAAGGAAACACCTTGCAACATCATGTAATACATCACACATGCAACTATACAATCTACAGTGTAGCATGCATATGTATCACATCCAATAAAAATAATTATAATCCCTTCTACAAACCCATGTCAAGATAATTTAATTTTGGAACATATATAATACAAGGTCAATAGTGAGAGGGATAGTCCTTTGACTACGAAACATAAATAACATTTATATTTGCAAGGACAAACATCCAAGCAATATAGTGTTATATCTCTCTATATATAATCAATTATTAACAACCACAACTATACATACCACACTAAAATCCACAAAGGGCTGACACTACATAATTAGAAAAGTTCTAATTTCACAAGAAGGATAACGCCTTCCATCTAGGTTTCCCACACAAAACAATTAAATACAACCAATAATTATACAATTGATGCATTCCTTGAGGGACGATTCCCTCTCCTGTACCAAGAAAATTTCAATACAATATTTATAATTAGTAGTTACAGGATCATGGAGGGGAAATCCCTCTCTCCTTCCCAACACATAATACATATGTAATCACTTCAATCACCAATTAATTATGAATACCAAACAATGTAATGCAACATACAATTACAATGATTGTAAGGAAAATTTATGTTCCACACATAGGGTAGGGCTGCACCCTCTTCACCAGAACATGACATTATGATTAAATGTAACACAATATGCAATTACCACACAATTAACACAATGTGCAATTACCGCATTTTTCCATACCACAGTATTTGTAAATACCATTTGATTGAATGCATAGTATAAATGCAAATGACGTCGTTTCAGCCCATGGTATTTGTAAGCACATGTCAATCAATGCAAAATCATAAAATATATGCAAAGTTGTATATCACCTAAATGCAACCCAAGGTAACTCAATCCCATACATAGTAAGTCAATCCAATGCATAGAAAATATGTAATTACCAATTCATAATAATTACTGAATTAGTAATTGTGAATAGAATGTGCAATTACCAATGGATTCCACACAGTAACAAATAATTATATCTATATCACTACAATTCAATAGAATTCTCCCCAAGCTCCACACATTAACAAATAAATATAATTTATATATGTGAAATGAAATGCAATAGTAGAATATGGCTACATCATGCTCCCTTTGACTTTTTTTGCAAGCAAATAAATAGTTAATAAAATATACCATAGGTATCCACGAGTTGTGCTTTTCATAGATGCACCCATCTAAATATACTTTCAAGCAAATTAACACACACACACACACACACACACACACACACACACACACACATATATATATATATATCAGACTCAAGAGGATGGAAGGGGCTTCCCGTTCTACATCTCTTTGCATAAATCCTAATAATACACATTAATGAAATCAAGATTTGAAATTAATTACAAAGGGATTGGATCTTCAAGATCACCCCCATACTTTAACAATCAAATCTGCTCTCTATGAAATTCATTGAGTAGATATGCATAAAACTACAAGATCCCCAAGGGCAATGTACTCTCCCCTTTAACATAAGACATAGAGCAATGGACACATGCATCAATCGGAACACACAATGAGAGGATTTGGAGAGTGCAATTTTAGTAATGAACATACATACAAATGACAACCATCCCTAAAGAGAGTGCTTCCTTCTCCTTAAATACCATTTCAACACACTCTATACAAATTCCAATGCCAAAATAAAAATAAAATAAGATGAAGTAAATAGAATGTGAAACCACTCTTTGGACAAGTGTGCCATTCCCCTCCCAAAATAGACAAGGAGAAGAACCTTGGAAAAATAAATAAAACATGCCAAATATACTGAAATATATTAAAAATAAAAATGGAACAACCATTGAGACAAGTGGCCCATTTCCCAAAAATAGAAAAGGAGTTACTTATCAATGTAACCATTGAGTGGCATTTACCATCAGTAGGAACTCTAAAGGAAATAGAGCGTAATTTCCAATTAATAATTATACTCTTAATATAAACAATAATGATATATCATTTTAATAGAATTAAATTAATACATATTATTTTCATCTATACATATCATTAAATTAATAATGACAACTATTTACTTATCAATTAATAATCATTTTATTTATTTATCACTAAGATAAGAAATACCAACTTATCGCTATTATAGAGGCCACATGTTATAATCCACTTTCTACTATAGGTCGCATATGCATTAAGAATACTACACATCTCTTTCACAATACATACATTATGATTCCAGGTACATAACCCAGAGTTACAAATCTATAGAAGGCCCAATGGTTGCAGAGTTGAAACCTTCGCTCTAATACCACTTTGTGATGTCCCCAACCCCAAAACCAATGCCAAGGTCACTGAGAAACTCAAGGGAAGGTTGAATCAGGGTAATGCATATTGGAATAAGGTTATCTAAGGCTAGGCCAACATTCCAACAAGCTAATTAAATAAAACAATCAGCCTTTCAAAAGAAACACAGACTTCTGATGCATACCATTTTCCAAATGCGCATGCAATGCTAGGTAAATGAAATAATGAATGTAAACAGATATAAGCAAGCTATTAAAATGTAATCAAACATTGAATATAATATATAATACATCCATTTAACCATCAATAAAATCAGATCTGTAAGCTACCATAAACAATGAAATAATTAGATTTACGGGCTATCATCTACAACCACATTAATAGTGTTAAAAGCAGATCTACTAACTAACACCTACAACCATATAAACAATAAGTAAATCAAATATGAAGGCTTCCATATAAATACATATAAACAATAATAACATCATATCTCATGGATTCCACTTACATCCATGTAACCGACAATAAAATCATATCCGCGAGCACATATTCATTAGATAATACAGTAAATAATCACATGATAAAATACTCATCACTGAATACCAACCATAGCCATATCAAAATTAAAATATTAATATATGAACTATGTAATATACAAACATATAATATCAAATGATCTCATGCTTTTCACCTACAACCATACAAATCGTGATCAAATCATATCTATAAGCATATATGTTTCCCAAAATGCAATAAGTAATCATATAATAAATACTCATCTTAATCATGGGAAACTAGCTTCAAGAGGAAACAATTCCACCAAAGCTTAGATATTCCATGCTCATGCATATTACAACATGAAATTTACCCCTGATTTGAGGCCATAGATCCACAAGAGAGGTACTCTCAAACCAAAAGGTATGTTGCACTCACCTCAACACTGGGAACACTGCCACACAAAAACAATTGTATCTCAGTCAAATAGAAACCATTTTAAATGAAACAAAAGTGTTACTTACTGGAAAAAACATTATGAACACAATGGAATAGGTATTAAAACACAAAAATTATTAGAAATATATGAAATAGGAGATATGGTTTTCCCCTTATCAACACTGCGAGAAACCTCGACACACCAAAATTACTGTATCTTAGTCATAGGAAAACCTTTTTAGATGAAACAAAAAGTATGTATTATTGTAAACACCACTCAGGATGAAATGGAACAAACCTCATGGTAACTCATAAATGTACAAAAAAGGTGAACCAAAACATATGGTTTCACCCTTTTCGTACTGTCAGAAACCACAACTACACCTTTCTCCATCTAAAATTTCCTTTCCATCTACACTACCTAGTGCAATGGGATCCCATTCACTAAAAAATTCCCTTAGGACATAAACAACCACCATCAGGATTCATGTGCTATATTCAGACATGGACATGAAATGGGATACAGACTCATGTTTTGTTTTGCACAATCAATACTCAATCCCCATTACAGGGTCTTCAAACCTCATTACAAGGACTAGAATATTCAATAATACGATGAATCTTCTACACAAGAGCATGTATTTTCTGGAAAATAGAGAATTCCACTTCATAGGAGAGCTCAAGAGAAAAAATATAGAATATAATGAGATAAAACTCATTCCAATCCACAAATAGCCATTTAAACCCTCAAGTGAGTGACTCAAATTCTAAGAGAGGCAACGCTAAAGGTTAGAAGCCAATTCCAATTGATGAGAGAGAGGAGTTAATAATTCATTAGATTCCTTTCCAGAATATCAAAAGGTGGATTAAGGATGGAGTTACACTTTTTCCAAGGAATGTTGGATAAAAATTTCTAGTGAGGGTGAACTAGTGCATGAGGTGTTACAAATGACACCAAACCAAGGACAAGGATGGAGAAATACTGAAGAGGGTCCCACCAAACCTCCAATAGGGTGTAAAAGTACCTCCATAAACCAAAATAACCAAAAATAGGGTCTAACAAGTAATATTAGGGAAAGCAACAACTCCTAGTCCCGAACCCCCTCACAAGTGGAATCCATGCCCCCCCATTCTCATTAGTTGTCCATGTTGAGCTAGTTATTTAATTAGATAATAATAATAATTTCCAAATTCCATAGTCCCAACACCTAGTGCTTAATAATAATAATAAATAATAACATATGTCTGGGGCTTAACATTCAAGGTATTACAAAAATGGTCCAAGATGGTTGTGTAAATATCACTAGAGGGGTTATGTTTCCACTAGAAAGGAAGAGGAAAGGTGTCCTATGGGATATTAAATACTCTATTACCAAGTGTCAACCTTAGAACTCATCAAATTGCTTCCATGAGCCCTAAATGAGCTAATTACTTCAGTTTTTACTATTAGATCCAATCATTAAATGCACATGGGAGGCTGGTGGGGAAAGTCCTCTCATGTAGTTATAGAAGCACGATGTCATGGGATTCTATTAGACTCTCTCAAAACCCAGGATTATATCCATCAAATAGGTTTTGTGGCACTGCTCGGGTCTCCCTTGTTGGTGATGAGACCATTCCATGTTGGAACCCTGAAAAAATATGCCTTTGGAACAATTTCCACTCTAACACTTATTCTTGTTCAATTTGTATACTTAGTGAATTTAATGTGTTAACACTTAACAACTACACCTACCCAATATTCATATAAAAGAGACAAGAACATGTAGTTGGTACCCCAAACTGGGGGCCAAAATATTTATTATACAACAAAATATTACAAGTTACATTAAAAAATGGGTGCATCCATATACTACGACTCGGGAGGGAACCCATAGGAAAGCCTCTCCAAAAACAAAAATAAATACCTCAGCATAAGAATGTTCCCTTATCTTCTAGTTATTTCTTCATGAAGCAACCTGCAAGGATGCCTCCAGTGGATCTTTTTTTTTTCCCAAGTTTACACCAGCATCCTTAAGTATTTATACTATTTCCCAGACGTGCCTTATGCTCCCTATGCCCAACCTGTGCCTTATACCGAAACTATGCTTTGGTATCTCACTTGGTTGATTCCAATTCCTTGTTTGGATTAAATTGAATTCCTTTTAGACTCTTCACACTTTCTTTTATATAGGAATTTTCCTATCTTGCAAGTGCAACCAAGGGTGTCCACTCTTGTGGTTGCATGTCCGTCCACTTCAAGTTGACTACCCAACCAATGTGTGTGGTGTCAACCTTGCATATCGAATCCTCTCAATTTAGCATTTACTTTCGTGGGTCCACGTCCTCATGTTATCCCATTACATCCATGCCATATTGTTCCTTGGGGCATCTTCCTTATTATTTAGGCATGTTCCCACTTCCCTTATAAACCGACACACTTGTGCCCACACTCATTCACTCACCAAATCTAGTGCTCCCACACACTTGGCTTGGCATGCTTCTCTCATCGAGCTTCCAAGTCATGTTTTCATTAGAGGAAATTTCAACTCAAAATGGGCCTCATAAAAAAAATTAATAAAATAATAGTTAAAATAATAAAATAATATTTATTGATTTTGGAGGAAGAAAAGAAAAAAAACTACTTTTTTGTTTGTATTTTCGACATATCTCCCCGTGTTTTTACTCAAATTTCAATTGGGAGAGCTTGTTGGATGCGGAATTAAATTCCGCATCCAACGCACTCTCTCGATCGAAATTTGAGTAAACACACGGGGATATATGTTGAAAATACAAACAAAAAAGTAGTTTTTTTATGATACCTATCCCCAAATTTATATTAAAAAAGTGTTTAAGACCTATACGGTATTTCAAATTTAAAGCAATTTCATTGGCTAACACACGATGACATGGAATTTGAGTTAAAGTTAAAAGGCCCATTTTGAGTTGAAATGACTCTTCACACTTTCTTTTATATAGGAATTTTCCTATCTTGCAAGTGCAACCAAGGGTGTCCACTCTTGTGGTTGCATGTCCGTCCACTTCAAGTTGACTACCCAACCGATGTGTGTGGTGTCAACCTTGCATATCGAATCCTCTCAATTTAGCATATAATTTTGTGGGTCCACCTTCTCATGTTATCCCATTACATCCATGCCATATTTTTCCTTGGGGCATCTTCCTTATTGTTTAGGTGTGTTCCCACTTCCCTTATAAACCGACACACTTGTGCCCACACTCATTCACTCATCGAATCTAGTGCTCCCACACACTTGGATTAGCGTGCTTCTCTCATCAATCTCTTGAGTCATGTTTTTATGAGAGTTCCTAATTTGTGACTTTCCAAAGCCCATCATAATACCTGTAAAGTCCTCTTGCCTACCCAAACGTCTAGGTTTGGTGCCACCTGAGGTGGTTTCTCGCCCCATGTCATTCTCCCACATGCCATAAATCAATCTTTCAAGTTAGGTTGGTTGACAACGTGCCAATCTTGGTTACTTGGTCAATCCCCTCTTTTCAAAGCTTGTTATGGCCCATTGTGAGTGGTGAGGTGGTCAAGGTTCTTTCTCACGAAGACCATGACTTCCTCCCCAACTTTAAGTTGTTTCCACCCTTAGAAATATCTCCAAGTTTCCTTCCATACTTGTAAAATTTGTCATAACTATCTTCCTGCTACAGTCACTACTTTTAGTCATCATCACACTACGTCATCCTATGATAGTCTGTATGGGTTTACATGCCCTCTTTTCTCTACAATGTCCAGGTGATTAGTTCATGTAGTCGAAGGTCAGAGTTCATACATCCCAATGAAAAATGCATGAGTCTTATCTCTATGTCTCGATGAAACTGTCACACTATTATGGAGATCATGTTGCTCCTACCATCTGACACCAAATATCCTTGTCCAATGCTCAACTAGGATTTCACTTTCGACATACCTTCTTCTTAAGAAATCTGAGGTCTCGACTGCCTGCTACAAAGGTAGTGGGCCCATTGCATGGCCTAACTCAGTGAGAAAGGATGGGTAGATGATTCCCATGACCATTTGCCAAGCCACTATCTCTTCCTAGTTGATCTGATGTTATCCTCTTACGTAAATAAAGCAATAGAGGCAAGTTTCCATCGATGTTATTATCACCTTGCTACAGTAATATTTTGGCTTTTGGGTCATCCAATAAGCTCTTTCCATCTGCATATGAAGCAGTTGAGCCACTACTTTGTGCCCCTTCTTTCTTTTGGGTCGCTTCTGCATGCCCACCTTGTTGAGTCTTATCTTCCTTGTTAAGTGGCTAGCCTTTTTTTCTTTTGTATTTATCTCCTATATTGCAAGGCTTTGTTGCAACCAAGTATGTTGGAGGTGTCATTATTGTAGTCGGGATTTCTCCCCATCTATGTGCAAAAGAGCCTACCCTAGATAACGCAGATCATAGGGTATAGTTCAACAGTAACAATAGGAAATAAAAACAACAAAACAATATTTTTATGTTTTTTAACGTATAATACTAACTAATGAAAGAAATAACAATCAACACACCTTTCTTTTTAAGTTGGGCCACCATATCCGTCTTAGGAAATGGTCCCCCAACTCCATGATTTTGGTCTCCAATCTCTTCCATAGCTAGTTGTCGGATGGGGGATGCATCCAAATGGGTATGTAGCAAGCTCAACATACACCGTGGGGAATGGTGTGGAAAAATATGAGAATAATTGAGAAAAGTGTATGATGTGACTAAGAGAAAATGCAAAAAAGTGACCAAAAGTGTTTGAGGGGACACCTTCACAATGTATTTATAGGATGGTCCAAGGGTTTTTAACCCATGGTATTATATTGTCCATGGTATTTATCTATGGTATTTTCACCCATTCTCATTTTTAGGGTTTTTGACCCTTTTTTGGAGAGAGTGGGGATAAATCACAATAAATTCTCATCTTCCCCTCATTTATGGGGAAGGAATAATGATGTTTTGGACCATATTTAGTGGAAATACAATTGTGAAGGTAAAAATGAAGGAAATAATGGTGGGAATATGATGCATGAATATTATGGTTTAGACCATAGAGAGCTAGGTGAACAATTTTTAGTGTTAACATATTTCCCCTTGATGTGTGAGGGTAGGATCTCATCGTATGGCCAATAGACATCATAGGATCATGGGAAAATGGTGACAACTGTGGAGAGAATGGAGAGGACCATGGAGGAGTGGAGTTTCCTTGGTTAAACTATGGTGTATTTTGGTTTGTATTACTTCTATAAAATGGATGAGGTACATATAATCTCAGACATGTATATGGATTAGGTGGGCATACCCATGCTCGTAACAATGTCAAAAAATAAATAATGTGGATCAAGGCTCAAATAATGGGAGCCGATATATACATATACAACTGGTGATACATAATGGTGGCCTAAATGGGAGGTTGAATACATATAATGATATGAAGAACTGATACATAGGAACAATGACATTCTCATAGAATGTGATACCATAACAACTGCTGCTCTACTCAATCTGTAGGTGTACATATCTATATGGACTCAATGACTGAGAATCAGAATCTCTGAGGTACAATAAACAAAATCAATTACTGTAGATACATGGAAGCATAACACTAGGGGCTTTTGAACACTGTCACCAATGCAACCCAGAAATCACAAGGGGCATGAAATTGTATGGGTCCCATAGTAGACTCACCAATGTGCAAGAGTTAGGTGAAAATCAAGGTCTTTGACCAAATAATAAATGGACCAATACACTGTACAAGTCTCAACGGTGTGATTATGTAGTTGAAGTAGAGCACATGAGACACAACCAACCTGAAAGTCACTAATGACTCCTTTCAAGTGCTATAAGGAGCTCATCAATGAGGTGGATGAAACCATGATACATGGACCTATGGGTATATCCCTTGGAATAGATGTGTTGACGTCGACAGAGGGAGACCTACAACTAACAACGCAATGATGTTTCATTAATAGAAGCACGAGGGGGATAACCTGATATGTGGCATAGTTAGGGGACTAAGACACTGAATGGGGAACATGGGAAGGGGAGTATGGAGGACTCAAAATTCCTTTGTTCATAGTAAGATGATAGGGCTGACCTAGAAGTAAATGAAAATGACTCATGGGAAAGGGATCATAGCTGTAAAACCGGGAAGATAACTACAATGGGAAATACTAGGGGGGTAACTGGACTAGTGATATCCAGGGGATCCAAGGGAGAATCATCGCAGAGTACTCTGAACAAAGGCAACCCAATGGGGGAAATCCTCCATAATGTGAGATCATATGTGGTGGCGCCTAGAGACACCATTGGGGCCTTCTTCATAGTTTAAGGAGCACAAAGAAGGGATAGAAGTATGATCAATATGATACTATCTCATGGATTTTTATTGAGCCTGAGAGGGTAAATGCTTGATGGTGTTTTCATTTTTAGAGAGTTTGAAAACATGAAGAAGACTCCAGTGTGGTATCTTTTTCATATGGTAGTCTCCTAAGCCCAAAAAGGGATAAAAGTGTACAAAGGAGAGCTCTCCCAACCACAAGGGAAGAGAGACTTATTTATTGTAGGTAGTCCAACCAGGCTAGAAAAGGTTAAACCTATACTGACTGGACGATCATTCAAATACTTTGATGAGCATGAACGAAACCAAGATTGGTTGATGATATTTTCTTTATGAGAGGGCTGGAAAAGATCTTAAATACAACCCATAATGAGATTTTTTGTAAGTTATGGTCCCATTGTTCGGCAAAGCATAAAAGGATACAAAGGGAAATAGTCGTAGCGTGAAGGTGCTAGGGTGATCCTTTTCTTTTAATAGTATACATAGTCCAAAAAAAAGGAGATAAACGAGGCCACATAGATGCCCTTTTGAATACTTTAACTAGCGTGAAAGTAAGAAATCATGCTCAACAATATTTTCATTCTTTTAGGAGTCAAAAAATATCTTAACAAAAACTCTGTAATGGTCAGTCAAGCAAGGAGAAAGTGTTCGATGTATTGAAAGAGATTATGTTGTGAACATGGTTGATAGGAATAACAATGAAAAATTGATGGTGCCTCCTTGTGGGATTATGGATGGCAGTAAAATAAGGCCAACAGTGCATTTATGGATGGAGCAAATGGATCATGAACATGCTAGTACATGTGTAGGGTGATTCGCGTGATGACGCATAAATCAAGGTGACTTCAAGGAAATGGACCAAAAGATCACCAAGATAAAATGAGATGAGGGTCTCATCAAAATACAGAGGGAAAAAAACCAAACCCGGTGGTGTGAACGACGCAAAAAATGGACATCAAATGACTCTGTGGTGCTTGGAAGAAAAACTAGACCAAATGGAGGCCTATAAATAGGGGGGCCACATGACACTTGTCATTTTCACTGTGAAGTGTTGAGTTGGAGTGGAGGGCCCCAAAACACAACTGTTGATTTCTTCCAACTGGACCGACGGTTTTTTGATATGTGACTTACAGGTAAGTGTTATCATCAAACTCATCCTTTTCAGGGGATTATTTTGTTGTTTTCCTCACTCTCGAGGCCTTGGCCAAGCCCAAAGGGTTCCCAGGGTCAGATATCTCTTTTCGAGGGAAAAGGAGTGACCCAGGTTTCTCTTATCAGACAGACATACATTACCCAGTCTCACCTTTCGGGGAGACAAGCGCAACCCAGGTCGTACCTGTTTAGTGGATAAGAGCAACCTAGTCACACCTGTCCATCCTTTCTGAGTGACTTGGGTCGCATAAAAAGGCCAAACAGGTGCAACCTAGCCAAAAATGAGGGTTTTGTGCATGACTAGGTATAACAGGGACTGTATGTCGTTGCATTATTCCTCTCGCTACATAGCACGAGCGAGACATTGGGGACCTTCGAGGGGAGGTAAGTCATGATCCAACGATACCAGATACACTCGCTCGATGTGGGTTGTGGAATTTCTTCCATATCTCATTGATGCATTAATCAAAACTGTTGTTGGAAAATCTTGTGAGCTATTGGGACCGAGAGGCAGACTGCTTCATGATCCAGGGTGAGCGGTTGGAGATCACCCTCCGTTATGTATACTTTTTGGCAGGCCTCCCAGTATTGGGTGCGATCGATGACACAATGTCGAATCTCCCAAGGGGGGTTTCTCCCCTTAACAGTGGATTCACCAAAACATGTAGTGGGGATTTCTCCCTAGCTACGTGTAAAATAACCTACCCTAGATAATGCAAAGCATAGGGTATAATTCAACAGGAACACCAAGAAATAAAAACAACAAGAACAATATTTTTAGTTTTTTTAACATGTAATACTAACTGATGCAAGAAATAACTGTCAACATACCTTTCTTTTGAAGTTGGGCCACCGTATATGTCCTAATAAATGGTCCCGCAGCTCCACGGTTTTGGTCTCTAGTCTTTTCCACTACTAGTTGCCGAATGGGGGCTGGATCCAAATGGGTATGAAGAAAGCTCAACATACATTGCAGGGAATGGCATGGAAAAATATGGGAATAATGGAGAAAATTCTATGATGTGACTAAGAGAAAATGGAAAAAAGTGTTTTGGGGGAGTCCTTAACAATGTATTTATAGGATGGTCCAAGGGTTTTTGACCCATGGTATTTTATTGTCCATCGTATTTATATATGGAATTTTGACCCAGTCTCGTTTTTAGGGTTTTTTTTGTCCTTTTTGGAGAGAGTGGGGATAAATAACAATAAATTATCATCTTCCTTTCATTTATGGGGAAGGAATAATGATGTTTTGGACCATATTTAGTGGAAATACAACTATGAAGGTCAAAATGAAGGAAATAATGGTGGGAATATGATGTATGACTATGGTTTAGACCATAGAGAGCTAGGTGAACAATTTTTAGTGTTAACAAATTACCCCCTGATGTGTGAGGGTAGGAGCTCATCGTATGGCTGATAGACATCATAGGATCATGGGAAAATGGTGACAATGGTGGAGAGACTAGAGAGGACCGGGGAGGAGTGGATTTTCCTCGTTCGAACTATGGTGGCTTTTAGTTTGTATTACTTCTAAAAAATGGACGAGGCACATATAATCTCAGACATGTATATGCACGAGGCAGGAATACTCATGCTCGTAACAATGCTAAAAAATAAATAATGGGGATTAAGGCTCAAATAATGGGATCTGATCTGTTAACCCAAAAAATCACCTCACTTGCTCTACATGGCCTACACCACAAAAAGAAATCCATTTATTACCCTTATCGACCCCACACCCTTGTAAAGGCTAAAAAAACACCAAAAAGGGCTTAAAAACTCATAAAAGAGCCAAAATAGCTCTCAAAGGGCCTAAAGCCTTCAAAAAGGGGCTAAATCCCCCGAAGGGGCCTAAAAACCCCAAAAGAGCTAAGAAATAGGTGAAAGGGGCTTAAAATCCTAAAAAGGGCTTAAAACCCTAAAGCAAAAAAAAATCTATAAATACAAGGGTGGGGGTCACTCTCAACACACTCATTCTCTACCTACCATTACTCTACCCATATGAGTGCCTTGAGGAGCCATCTCTCTCAAGCCATTCATCCCTCTCATTCCCTTTGCTCCACTAGTCCAGTTTCTTGTATGTTGAGTGTTGCTCCATACCACCCAAACCAGTAGAGAGAGGCAGCTTCCTGAGCTAGGGCATGGTGGCCCATATTCCAAAAATATTTGAGGTATAATGGTCTTAATGTGTTGTTTTTATTTTCAGTTTATAGTTTAGATATCTCGTTTATGATCAGTTTATTTTTAACGTTTATTGCTGCAAGTTCTCCATATTTTATTGCTAATAGTTCATTGTAGGTTCTCTTCCATTCAGTTGACTCTACCCTTCTGTCCTATAGATGGAAGGTAGGTGCTTCTACACATAGCCAAGGATTTCCCTGGACTACAGTTTGGCGACCATACTAGGTTGATCCCATAGGATCCCTGGGTTTAGTTATATTTTTATATTTTTAAGTTGTTGTTTAACAATTTTATTTCGAGTTCTTTCCATTTATATTACTGGGTGAGCCCTCTTGAGGTTGAATCGAGCTCGTTCAGCCACAATACTAGTTACTGTCGGCTGTTCTCAGCTCTAACTTTTAAATTTTTTCTATCTTCGGGCCAAGTCCCTGCTTTAGGGCTCAAAAGGGTGACCCCATCGCTCAAATTTTAACTATAAGAGAGACCCCCTCGCTTCATTGACCCCGATAGGAGCTACTTGCCTCTATAGGATGAGTCACCTGTTTTGGGCTAAACTAAGCGACCCCCTCGCCTATTCTGGGCTGACAGGTGTGACCCCCTCGCAAAATTGGCCTCGATAAGAGAGATTTGTCTCTCGGTTGTCTGCTTCGACTGTTCAGACTATCAGTGTGGCTCTGTTGCCACTGTCCAGCAGCCTGTCTGTTTCTGCAAGCAATATTTTAGGTTGAATATATGTGTGGTTAACTATTCATGAATATAAATCTGTTTAAAGGATTAATTTAAAACCCTATAAGTTTATTTTCATTTTTTCACTAGATCATTGGAAATTAACCCCCTTGCACAACCGTCCCTCCTTTAATCAGTCATCATCCTCCATGGTATTCTGAGATAAGACAGGGGGTTGAGAAAGTATAGTAATAAGTACTTATCATTGTCATTGGTCCAAAACCACTAAATATGGGTGACTTGGAAGGTAGAGGGGGTGGAAACCATTGGGGGTTTCATGGCATTCCGGTCCTCCCTGTTGACCAACCTTGCACTTGAAGAGTGACCTAAGGATCTACGGGTGGGCTTGGTCCCACTGTGTTGAGAGCCCATCACTCTTTCTTGGTATAGGAGGAATACAAGGATAGGGTAGTCACCTAGCAGATTTACAGTTGTTCAAAGTTTAATAGTTACATCTTCAGTTTTTTTTAGTTTCAGTTCTGAGTTCTGTTTAGTTTCAGTTATGTCCACAGATTGCCCATTTTTCAATCTACATAAGAAACCAGAAACGTCTGCTAAAATATATCAATACACCAAATGAATCATAGATTCACATGTCTGAAACATAATTATAAATAATAATTTAAAACAAGACTCATTCACAAGGCTGCACACAACCACACTACTTAATCAACCAAACTCAATTCATGACGTTGATCCAACCATTAAAATCAATCAATTTACATTAATTCAAAAATTTGCAGTTTGAGGACATAAGTCCCTAATTTCCTTAAACATAGGAAGTACTTGGGCTATGCCCTAAAACTCATTGTGAGGAATTTCCAAGTGAAACGGGCAACGACCCCCATCGATTGACTAGTAAAACCTGTGAGGAAAAATCCAAGCACTGTCTTCTGGCAGTCTTGGTGGCCAAGCGACCACTTGCAAGCCACTAGGAATCCATTTAACCAGGGTCCATATATTCATCACCAATAACATTTTTTGACTCACTAAAAGACACCATTGATCCATCACATTCATCCTCTCGTCTCAGGGGGAGTCCCCTCAGTTTGGCCCATTGAACCAGCACCGTCGAGACCATTCTTGTCGACCTTCTACACCATCAGAAGGTCACACAGCCTCTAACTTTGACTCAGATTCATACCAATTTGAGTAAAATTTGAACACTACACCATCTAGCCCCATGGCTGGTGAAAACCCGGATCCCTTCTCCGGAGGATTAATTGGCAGTGGACCCATGTCTATCCCTCAAATTATCACCAACATCCCTGTCAGTGGTCCTAGCATAGCTGCATAGACCGTGATAAGTCAACTACCCAATAGTAGCAAACCCACACCTATACCGACCATTCCCTTCGTCCCACCAGTCGTGACTAGGGGGCAATGGCCCTTCCATGACTATGTCAGCTATCCCCATCATGGGAGGTCAGCCGTAGGTGCTCCTAGTCACACAGGGCCATCACATTCCTATAAACCCCGGCACCATTGCTAGTCCTTCCTTCACTAACATCAGGTCTACCCTCCCTTTCATGGCTAGCCTGAAATTTCCTGATTTGGCTTGGTTAACCAATCACCCAATATGCCATCAATCCCATTGGCCTCCCATGCTAACCAAACTCCCATCAGACACTCCAAAGTTTGATGGAAAGGTAGGAGAATGTCCTCAAAACCACATAATGATGTTTCACCTATGGTGCCCATCAAAAAACATTGTAGACTCACTCAATCAGACTGAGGTTGTTCCAACGCACCCTCACAAGTGCCGTTGCGAAATGGTACATTGAGCTACCCCAATCCAAATACCCAGATTTTAACTCAGCTTTTATGTTCCTGCAATATTTCCAACTCCCCGTCAGATACAGCGAAGGGATGGAGATCTTGCTATCTTGCCAGCAGAATACTACGACCCACATAACTGACCATATCCATGAGTGGCGAAGACGACGTAGTTTGTGCAAGATATAGCTTGATGACAGGATCTTCCTCGATTGGTTTCTAAAAACTTTGCTACCACCCATAGAAAAGGACGTCGCATTCGAACATCCCCAATCCAAACATATTAAATTCCCAGCAGTTTGATCTGATTTACGCTTAGTCTAGATACCTTTATACCATCATTCCAGATTCTCCCCATGTGGGCACTTCTTACCGTGATGTACCGGGGGAATCCCATGCAGTAGATGGCATCATAGGCTCTATTTCCCATCAATCACAACATCATGTGACACCACCTATGATGCCACCACATCCAAGCAACACCCCTAGTGTTTCCCACCCTAACCAAGCCCCTGACTATTCGAGGATGATGTCTCAGTCCGGAGCCAAGACTCGTATGCGCAACCCACACCACAACAGCATGCCCATGCGCTAGTTTGTCCGACACAACAATATTTAGGACAGATGACCGGATTTGTAGCACCAACTCCCCCAATATACTATGTGCCACTAGCATAAGCTACTCTGACCCCCACCCCAACCCTGCCACCACCCTTAGGACAAGTTTTTTCCCAGCAAAACCATCCCAACCAACCATCCCCAAACAACCAACAAGGGCAAGCAAAAAATAACCGAGCTAGGAATCGAGGCAACAACCAACCGCAAGGAGGCAGCCAACAGCCAAATCCTCCCAACAATGCTAGGGTGTATCAACCAAATCAAAATCTCCAGCAACCAAACCCACCTAGAAGCAATGCTTTGTTATGTACAAATCAGCCATGCAAACTATGCAACATCCACGGGCACTATACGCAAGAATGATTCTTCATGGGTCACGCTAAGCAGGCCATTGGTACCAATGCGATAGTCCCAGCTCAACCCAAACCAACAGCACCAGGCCATCCACCCATGGTGCTCCAAAACCCATTACCACTCCAAGAACTGGTAGCAACTGCACCTGCTCCCCAACCCACTCCCACAACCCTTGCTGCACCTCCACGAACTGAGATAGGTGTTCACCACTTGCTAGCCCTAACAACCGAAGAGGTCAATTTATAGACTAGGAGAAATTAGTATGGAGCCAACACTGAACCTGTTGACTTGTCAGCAACATCCATGTCCAAAACAACCAACATACCTCTTCACTTACCCCCTTTTCCCCCATGCCTCCCCATACGGTGGGTTTCCAACAATGCCACCGCTAGAGCTGCAGTGAGCTATAGCATCGTTGATCACTTGGCCCAAACACCTATGGCCATGTACAATCTCAAGGTACTTAAAAATTTCCCAACACAGCAAAAGGATTTACTGGCTGTCCTCGGTGCCGTAGACCCCTTTGATTCCAAGTTGATCACTTTCAACACAGATAACGGAGAGACCTGGATGCCATCAACCATTGCCTTCCAAATTTTGGTATCCATTCATAATTTGGTCATGCATCGCTGCATTTTAGATGAAGGGGCATCAACTTGCATCATGTCCACATTGGTCTAGTAGAAACTTGGATCCCCTATCCTGCAACCATCCACCACTACTCTACGGGATTATGATGGCCATCCCATAAAATCCCAAGGTATCCTTCCACATGTCCCCATAACATTAGCCGAGAAAACAATATTGATTGACATAGAGGTTTTCAACACACAGTTGGAATATAACCTTCTCCTAGGAAGAAGTTATATTTATGCCATGAGAGCCATAGCATCCACTATTTTTTTGTCTCATGATGTTCCCTCATGATAGGAAAATCATGACGGTTGACCAATTAATTTATCACGATCCGCAAGGGCTAATGGAACTAGCTAAAATTATCCCTATGGTTGACACTACCATCGACGACACATCCTCCTCCTCATTATTGAATGTGGGCCCTAGGTTATTTGTCGACATCTCCATGATGGATTCCTTCCCCTTCATGTCACCACCACCGACACCAAATGAGACTGCGGATTTGTGCATGCTCTCATCCAACACTACTACACCTAAACTACAACCATAGCCGCAGCCGCAACATCATCCGAAGCCGCAACCCAACCACAACCACAACATCATCCGCAGCCACAGTATCAACCCTAGCCACAACCACAAGTGCATCCCCAAACGCACTCACCAGGGAACTACTAGGGCTCCTTCCCAGTCCATACAATTCCCTTCCTATTTCCCGCATCTGGCATCGTAAGTAAGCCAGTTATGGCTACCTTAAACTTACCCAACTTCATAATGGGGATTCTCATGTGGTACCTTGATCCATTAGCCCAACCTCTGATGCTCCAAGTTGTGTTGACCCCTGTTCAACCCATTGCGATCGAATCACGTCCTCCACCTTGCCCAAAAAAACCAACCACTGCACCTGCACCTACCGTGCCCAACCCAAAAAGGGCCATGGGAAAAAACATGAAAGCAACAACTGAACCCTGGAAGACCTTGCCATGCGCTGTGTGCAATGAACAGGGTCATGCAACTCAAAAATCTCCTAAAATTCCCATGCTACGTGCACATTTAGATGCCATGGATACAACAGAAAAAAATCCCTATGGTTGAACTCCCAAGTGGACCAACAAATAAAAACAATTCTTTGAGGACGAACCATGCTTGCACCCTTTGCGGATTGTATGGACACTATTCTCACCACTTCCAGGACTTGTCCAAGTTTTGAATAGCCCTAGCTAACCTTTGACAACATGCCCTTGAATCCGAGATCACTTTGATTGAAGAAATCCACCCCCACCTCCTTCTTCAGACACCATGTTCATCTACATGGTGTCCAGTTCCATGGACTCGCTTATCCCTGTAGTCACCGACAGCCCCTCCTATATGTCCCATCATTGCTTCTACAAAGAAGAAGAGATACTTGAATCCTTAACCGCTCCTGAATACCCTTGGGATGACATGCACCATCGCTCATTCTTCATCCCTGAAGGACCTGTTTCATTGTCGAATCAGTTTTCAGTCGAGACCAAGGATTTCACATGGGAAATTTGACTGGTTTAAAGATCCCATTCTGGCACCCGATGCTACTTTCGAAGAAGGGAACATGGCCAATATCTCTCCAACCATTAAAATCAACATCTCAACCAAACCTAAGATCGTTGAGGAGATCGTGTTGGAGGCATCCTGCTCCTCTGAAGAAATCACTTCCTCCAAAGTGCTCTTCCAAGAATTCCACAACATCTTTGCCTGGTCCTACACTGAAAATCCTAGATTGGATCCATCCATTGTTTAGCACCACATTGACACATGGCCTGACATAGTACCTATGCACCAAAAGCACCGGCCGATCCATCCTTCCAAATCTATCGTGGTTAAAGAAGAAATTGAGAAGTTACACACAACCAGCTTCATTTACCCCATTTCTTACACAACATGGGTTTCAAATCCTGTTCTCGTGAATAAAAAACAATGTACCATTCACATCTACACAAATTTCCATGATCTGAATTGGGCATTTCCAAAAGACAACTTTCCAACACCCTTCATCGATCAGATCATTGATGTGTGTGCCAGACATGAGGTATTTTCCTTCATGGACAGCTTTTCCAGATACAACCAAATTCAGATCCAGAAAGAAGATCATTACAAGACTGCATTTACAACCCCTTGGGGCACATTCGGATATCGAGTAATGGCCTTTGGTATAAAGAACATTGGAGCCACCTTCCAATGCGCCATGATGTATTGTTTCCATGAACTCACCTACATCATATTGGTATACTTAGACGACCTTACCGCTCAATCACAGAAGTGAGCACAACACATAGACGACTTGCGGCAAGTCCTTTTGCAATGTCGCGAGTACAAAATTCACTTGAACCCCCTAAAATGCATTTTTTGTGTCCCAGTAGGTCGTCTGCTTGGGTTTATCATATCCCACAAAGGGATAACAGCTGACCCTCTCAAATTTCAAGCTATCCTTGATCTCCCTACACCACAAACTCTGCACCAACTATAGAGCCTCCAAGGAAAGGCCAACTTCCTTCATATCTTTGTAATAGAGTATGTGATGAAATCCCATGGATTCATATGCCTACTCTGTACCAACATTCCCTTTGTTTGGGATCAACAAGCGCAGGAATCATTCGATGCACTCAAACAAGCCCTGGATTCCACACCATTACTCTCGGAACAGGACTTCACCCGAGACTTCATTCTTTATGTGTCAGCTTCGAAAAATTCCATTGCTAGAGTCTTGGTCTAAGAAGATGATGCTCGTCAGTAGCACGTAATTTATTACGTCAGCCAGAAGCTGACAGGTCCCCCACTATGATATTCAACTGAGGAGAAACTGGCCCTCGTCATTGTTTTCTCGGCCCAAAATTTGAGCCACTACATTATTACAAACCATACCCGAGTAGTGGTTGATTCCAACCCAATGCGGTACCTCTTAAGCTGCCACTTCCTGCAAGGCTACTCAACCAAGTGGGTAGTCATCCTCCAAGAATTCGACTTGGAGTTTGTTTCCCCAAAAATCATGAAGGCACTAGCGCTGGCTACGCTCATGACAGATCTTCCCCCATTAACCACATCACCACCACCCAAGGACGACCTTCCTAATGACTTCCTATTCGTCATATCCATGGAAGGCCCACGGTATGGGGGCATCCTTCTGTATTTACGCACCTAGAATTTTGTAGCTCACTTAAACCGTGAAGACAGGCGACGCATCCGACATCAATCCACTTTCCATCTTCTTATTGGATATATTTTATAACATCGGGGAATCGATACCATCATACATTGTTTCCTCACCCATGACAAGGCCAAGACAGTCCTTAACGACTATCATAGTGGAGCTTGCAGTTGCCACCTTTCAGGTCTGGAAACCTCCCATAAGATTCTACGTGCTGGCTACTTTTGGCATTCCATCTTTCCTGATTTCGTAGAGGCAATCAAACACTGTCACAACTGTCAGCTCTTTCCCCCAAAGGTAAGAACCCCCCCTGCACCATTACACCCCATAGTCATAGTCGGTCCCTTCTGCAAATGGACAATCGACTTCATGTAAATAAACCATACCTCAGCCAAGGGTCATAAATATATCGTTGTGGTTGTTGATTGCTTCACTAAGTGGGCCAATGTCATTCCCACGTTTGATTGCAAAAGTGGAATGACGACACGTTTCTTCTTTAACCACATCATTTCATGATTTGGTTTTCCCAAACAGTTGGTCTCAGACCATGGTAAAAATTTTGAAGACGTTTTTTGGATTGAGCTTTCAACCATGTTGAAATTAGAACACCAGTACTCATATTCCTACTACCCCCAGGGAAATGGCCAAGTTGAAGCAGTCAACAAAATCATCAAAACAATGCTCCAAATGATGGTAGGAAACCATAAAACCAACTGGAACCACATGTTGTTCTCTGCCTTGTGGGATTATCGCACATCTACAAAAACCACCACTGGTTTCACCCCTTTTCATTTAGTACACGGCGTTGAATCAATACTCCCTATAGAGTGCCAAATTCCATCTCTCCACCTCGCTGTTGAACTCCTTCCTGATACTTCACCTTTGGAAAAATGACTCCTCCAACTTGAGAAAACTGCAAAGGACCATCAGGCTACTCTCCAATCCATTTATGCAGCAAAAACATGGTAAAAATCCTATTATGACTCCCATGTCCATGCTCACACCTTTAGCAAAGGCGATATGGTTATGGTTTATGACCAAGCCAATGATAAGTTGGGCAAGGAAAAATTTGAGTCAATGTGGTACGACCCATATGTCATCCATCGTTGCCTCAGAAAAGGGGCATACATTCTTGTTGACTCTGATGGACAACTCTTGGAGAACACCTGTAATGAGCTCTACCTCAAGATATTTTATGCTTAACATCACCAATGAGTCACTTGTAGCATAGTCTTGTCCTTTTTTTTCTACACATTTTTTGAAGTGAGTCTTACGTATTGTTTCCTTGACTGCTCCATATGGATCCTACCTCATTTCGATACACTGGATTTGCTGACGGAGCAAGAAGATGGTCTCCAAATCTCACCTCAACTGCATGGGTCATCTACTCCTTGTCACATGAGTTGATCCATATTGACGGAATATGTGTGGGCATTGCAACCAACAACCAGGCTTAATATTATGGTGTCACTGGCCTCTTGGCCCCTTCCCTCTAGTTGGGTATCCTCCATATTGATGTCTTCTTAGACTCCCAGTTGCTTGTCTCTTAGTTGAATAACTATTAGCAGGTACGTGATCCCTGCCTCTTTAGAAAATTACTGCACACTAAACATATGGTTAGAACATTTGAATCCATCACATTCACACATGTTCCCAGGAACCTCAATAGTGTAGTAGATCAAATGGATAATGACATTCTAAATTGGCATATTCATCATCGCACATAGGAAGCATACAGAAAACTGCACCATGCATCATCACACATATATATGCAAACACACGTAAAAATACATCATCTAGGCATTTCATTCACGTCATCATAAAAGACTCAGATATAAAAATAATAAAAGTGCATCCACGTGCGTCAAATATATATATATATATATATATATATCTAAATCGCAAGTCCAAATATGTCCAGTACAAAATGAGAAGCTACATATGCTTTCTCGGCTGAATATACATTGCGATACAAAAATACTAAGTGCACCAACATGCTAGGAGCAGCCCCCTAAGCTGCTAATCAGAGCTGGACTCATCATCCTACTCCTCTGACTCTACCTCCTCCTCAAATCCATCCTCCTCCTCGGTGGCATCATCGTCCATTGAAACATCACCCCGCGCTACCTCTCGGACATACTCAGCCGCAACAGCAATCCTCCTCATCAAAGGGACCCAATTGTGGGGATCATGGTAGTAGGCAACAATAATATCCTAGTCCAAGTGTTTCCACCCATCATCCATCACTCCCTCTAGGAGGCACTCCACGAGTCCCCATAGATCATCAATATTCTTGTGCTCCTTCCTACGCACAGGTAACTCCAGCCCCGCCACTACACCCATGAAACATTGGTAACCTGATGGTGGACGTGACCCAATATCTGCACATGTGCACAAGGATATCATGAGCCCCAGTATATCAAATAGCTACCAACAAGCTAAGCACTCTATATATGAATGAAGAAACATAAAAATATCATGTGTATGCACCATCTGTCCCCTAGGCCTGGCCTGGAGGACGGGGAATCCCAACATCCCTAGTGTAGTCCATATCTGCATATGGGTAATCCTCCACAACTATCAAAATCTGCCTCCACCGATCCAATAGCTCCTGAGTGAAAAAGCATCCCATTATACCGCCTCCCTCATGGATCATCATCTCACACCATCGATGCATGCGTAGCTCCTAAGGCCCACCATCATGCACTGCTACATGTGGCTTGAGAGTCAGAACCCTCTCAAAGAATAAGGCACATAGGAAAGAGGTGAAGAAAAATTCCCTGCCAGCTAACTTGGTGTTGTTCAGAGTAGGAAAAAAAAAAATACATCTAGGCCCATGCAAAGTATGTGCCTCCCATAGCCCTCTCCACCACCTAGAGCTGCCCCCCAGATATCTTGTGGTTCCCAGAAGAACGTAAGAAATGCAACACCATTGCTGCAACTACACAAGTCGAAAGACTCTCAATATCACACATCAAAAAATGTGAGCCTCGTACATACGCAGAGGCATAGCAGTGCCTCTCGCAGAGCTCATCAAGTGCCTACCCATATGAGAGTTTTGGCGTCATATCGCCAACCACTCCCAACATTGGGATCCTAGTCAGGAAGTATACATCCCGTAGTGTAATATTGATACACTACCCATGTATAATAAGGCACTCCCCTTGAGCATCCTAGAAACTCACTAATACCTCAAGTAATAGCCACAGGCTCTTCATCAAATGTACCTACATGAAATTGAGGAGTCCACAGCGAGCAAGCGTATCCTGTGTACCTGCATCTCGGAGCGCATCTTTCCATAGTTCCTTATAGTTCCTCTCTCACCATACTGGTGGGGCCATCTTGCACAAGCACAAAACTGTTGTTATCCCTAGCTCTCAGCAAAAAATCACACCCATGACCATCTCACACCTATCAGACCAAAAGTAGTGACCAGGTCGCTCATACAGGCCAGACAGATGTGAATGGGTCGCACTTTCAGGCCAGACAGAAGCGATCCCTGGTTGCACCTTTCTGCCCAACAAGAGCGACCCAATCGCACCTATACGGCCAGAAAAGAAAACCCAGTCACTCCTTTTCCCTCGAAATGAGCGACCTGACTCATGGAATCCCTAGTAGGCCAACAGAGGGTCCCGGGTGAGAAAACCAAAAATATAAACCACTAAAAAACATGGGCTTTGCAAGAACTCTTACCTGCAAGTCATGGATCTTGAAACAGCCGGTCGAAGTAGAAGAAATAAAAAAAAGAATTTTGGGACCTCCTCTCCAACTCAGCAATAAACAGTGACAATGACACTTCACAAGTAGTCCCCGTCCATTTATAGGCCTCATTAGGTCTAGTTTCTACTTCCGAGCATAATGGAGCCATACGGAGTCCATTTCGGTCACTGTTCACACCGTTGGTTTCAGTTTTCCATCTTATATCTGTTGATGGGACCATCATCTCATGTTCAATGGGTAATATTTGGGGCCATTTCTTGGAGGTTACCTTGGTTTACATTCCCATCGCATACAACTATCTAGTCTGTCCACCGTAGCTTATGCGAGTTCCCGAACCATTTCCCAGAATTTGGATCATTTTGCATGCATTTGGCATATAACTGCCTCCGAACATGGGCTTACATCACATGTAGTCTATTCCACCTATCGCAACTTCCACTGATTCTCCAGACCCATTACCGGAGGTCACCTCGGTTAACATGCCTCTGCCACGAAGCATCCAATGCATGTAGTGGTATGTTCAAGAGCCACCTGCTCTATCCATGATGCACAGTTGGTCACCTTTGACCACCTCTCACTGTCCTGAAATGGGGCACTAAAAATTTCCCCCAGCTTGGTTGACCATAACGGAGTTTCTGTTAACCTCTTTTCTGACTCCTAAAATAATGAAAAAAATGTTGAGCACCCCTGCTTCCTTTCCTACTCGTTAAAGTATAAGAAATGGCATCTACATCATCTTGTTTACCTCCTTTTGTGGACTATGTAGACTACTATATGAAAAGGACCACCTTGGAACACTCAAGCCAAGATCGTATCCATCTGTATCCTTTTATTCTTTCTCAGGCATTGGGACCGAACTCTATGAAAAAGCTCATCAAGGGTTGTCTTTAAGCTCTTTTCTAGCCTTCTCATAAAGAAAATATCGTCGAGAAAACTTGGTTTCATTCATGCTCGTAAAAGCATTTGAATGACCGTCCAGTTAGTACAAGTTTAACCTTTTCCGGCATGGTTGGACTACCAATGGTAAAGAAGTCTCCCATCCCCCAAAGGATGGGAGAGATCTCCTATGTACACTTTTATCATTTTCCAGGCACATGAGACTATCAACGAAAAAGATCCCCCACTGGAGTCTTCTTCATTCTTTCAAACCCTTTGAAATTGAAAGCACCATCGAGCATTTACTTTCTTGGGATCGCTAAAAATCCACAAGATCGTACCACAATGGTGTCTTTAGACACCACCCCACATGTAACATTTCGGTAACATTCCCATTTTGGGTCGCCTTTGTTTAAGTGTATTATGTGATGAGTCTCCCTTGCATCCCATAAACACCAAAAGTGTCTACCCCCCCCCCCTAAACTATTTCGCATCTACAGTTACATTCCTGGTATTACNAGTCAGTTTCATTTGCTGCTAGGTTAGCCCTGTCATCATACTCTGAACAAAGGAAGTTTGAGTCCATTGTACCCCTTATACCCCTATTCCCCAATTCAGTGAGCCAGTCCCCTGATTGTCTCACACCCTTGGTTATCTCCCTCGCGCTTTAGGTCAAGGAAACATCATTTCCTTGATTAGTTGTAGGTCTCCCTCTATTGACGACAACACATGTATTCCAGAGGATAAACCCAGAGGTTATTATATCTTGGTTTCATTAACCTCATTGATGCGTTCCTTGGACCACTTGAGAGGATTCCTTAGTGCCTCTCAAGATGGTTGTGTCTAACGTGCTCGACTCCAGTTACATCATCGCACTGTTCAGATTTGTACAGGGTATTGGTCCGTGTAGTATTTAGTCGAAGACCCCGGATATTGTCACCTGACTCTAGCACATTGATGAGTCTATTGAGGGATCCAAACAGGTTCATGTCCCTTGTGATTTCTGGGTTGTGTTGGAGACAGTGTTCAGAAGCCCCAGAACAGTGCTTCGGTATAGATTCATGATTGATGCAACATATTGTACCACAGAGACTCTGACTCTCCGTCAGTAAGTTCCTAAAGTTATGTACCATTCTAGATCCAGTAGACCATAAGTTATGAAGATATAACATTCCATGAGAGTTCCATGGGTCCAATACAACAGTTCTTCATATCATTATTGTATCTCAGCCTCTTATTGAGGCAATGACTATGTTACAATAGTTGTACATGATCGACTCTTGCATTTTGGAGCCTAGATCACATTATTCTTTTGACATTTTTATGAGAATGGGGATGCCCGCCTTGTTCATATACATGTCACACATTATTTTTATCTCACCCATTGATGGGAACCATATTAATACCAAAACCAAAAGCCACCATGTCCCAACCCAGGAAGCACCGCCTCTCCCCGAAAAATCCTATGATGTCTATCGACCATATGATGAGCTCCTTCCCTCACACATCAGGGGGAAATCTGTTAACCCAAAAAATCACCCAACTTGCTCTACATGGCCTACACCACACAAAGACATCCATTTTATTACCCTTATTGACCCCCACACCCTTGTAAAGGCTCAAAAAACACCAAAAAGGGCTTAAAAACCCATAAAAGAGCCAAAATATCTCTCAAAGGGGCTAAATCCCCCAAAGGAGTCTAAAAAACCCAAAAGAGATAAGAAATAGGAGAAATGGGCTTAAACACCTAAAAAGGGCTTAAAACCCTAACCAAGGGTTTAAAACCCTAAAGTAAAGAAAAAAACTATAAATACAGGGGTGGGGGTCACTCTCAATACACTCATTATTTGCCTACTATTACTCTACCCGTATGAGTGCCTTGAGGAGCCATCTCTCTCAAGCCATTCATCCCTCTCATTCCCTTTTCTCCACGAGTCTAGTTTCTTGTATGTTGAGCATTGCTCTATACCACCCAAACCAGTAGAGATAGGCAACTTCTTGAGCTAGGGCATGGTGGCCCATCTTCCAGAAAGATATGAGGTATAATGGTCTCAATGTGTTGTTTTGATTTTCAGTTTATAGTTTAGATATATCATTTATGCTCATTTTATTTCTAACATTTGTTGCTGTAGGTTCTCCATAGTTTATTGCTAATAGTTCATTGCAATTTCTCTTCCATTTAGTTGACTCTAACCTTCTGTCCTATAGACGAAAGGTAGTTGCTTCTGCACGTAGCCATGGTTTTCCCTGGACTACATGATCAATACATATACAACTGGTGATACATAATGGTGGCCTCAATGGGATGATGAATACCTATAATGATCTGAAGAACTGATACATAGGAATAATGGCATTCTCATGGAATGCGATATCATAACAACTAATGCTCTGTTGGATCTGGAGGTGTACATATGTGTATGGACCTAATGATTGAGTCCAAATATTTGAGGTACAATAAACAACATCAAATACTATAGATACACAAAAGCATAACATTGGGGGCTTCCAAACACTGTTGCCAACACAACCTGGAAATCACAAGGGGTAGAGAGACTTCTTTACCATAGGTAGTCCAACAAGGCCGGAAAAGGTTAAACCTATACTGACTGGATGGTCATTCAAATAATTTTACGAGCATGAATGAAGCCAAGTTTTCTTGACAATCTTTTCTTGATGAGAGGGTTGTAAAAGAGCTTAAAGACAACCCATAATGAGATTTTTTGTAATTTACTGTCCCAATTTCTGAGAAAGCATAAAAGGATATAAAGGGAAATGTTCATAGCTGGAAGGTTCTAGGGTGATCCTTTTATTTTATTAGTCTACGTAGTCTAAAAAAGGATATAAACGAGGCCACATAAAATGCCTTTCAAATACTTTAATGAGCATGAAAGGAATCGAGTGTGCTCAACAATATTTTCATTCTTTTGAGGAGTCAGAAAATAGATTAACAAAAACTCTGTAATGGATAGTCAATCAAGGAGGGAGTGTTCGATGTATGGAAAGAGGTTATGTTGTGAACATGGCTGAAAGGAATAATAATGGAACACAGATGGTTCCTCTTTTCGGGACAATGGATGGTAGTAAAATAAGGCCAACTGTGTAGTATGGATGGAGCAAATGGCTCATGAACATACCATTACATGCATGGGGTGATTCGCATTATGGCACAAAAATTGAGGTGAATTTCGGTAAATGTCCCAAAAAATCATAAGGATAGCATAAGATGTGGCCCTCATCAAAAGACAGAGTGTGGAAAATCAAACCTGGTGGTGCGAACGACGTGAAAAACATACGCTAGATAACTCTGTGGTGCATGGAAGAAAAGCTAGACCAAATGGAGGCCTATAAACAAGAGGATACCACATGACCCTTCCAATTTTCACTGTGCAGTACTGAGTTGGAGTAGAGGGCCCTAGAACACAACTGTTGATTTCTTCTGACTAGATCGACGATTTTCTGATATGTGACTTGTAGGTAAGAGTTCTCATCAAATATATCCTTTTTAGTGGATTATTTTGTGGTTTTCCTCACTATGGGGGCCTTGGTCGATCTTGAAGGGTTCTCAGGGTCGAGTTTCTCTTTTCAATGGAAAAGGAGTGACCAAGGTTTCTCTTATCGGATAGACATGCGCGACTCAATCACACCTCTTGGGGAGACAGGTGCGACCCAGGTCACACCTATTCAGCAGATAAGAGAAACCCCATCGCACCTATTCAACCTTTTTGAGCGACTTGGGTTGCACAAAAAGGACAAACAGGTGCAACCTAGTCCCAAATGAGGGTTTTGTGAATGAATGGGTTTGACATGGACTGTTTGTCTGTGTAGGATGCCTCAAGCTGCATAGCACAAATGAGACATTGGGGACCTCCGATGGGAGGTAAGTGATGATCCAATGGTATAGGATACACTCGTTCGATGTGGGTTGTGGAATTTCTTCCATATCCCACTAATGTGTTCAACAAAACTGCTGTTGGATAAGCTTGTGAGCTACTAGGACTGGGAGGCATAGTGCTTCATGATCTAGGGTGAGCAGTTGGAGATCATCCTCTATGATGTATACTTTTTGACAGGCCTCTCGGTATTGGGAAATATCAGCAACACAACATCAAATCTCCCAAGAGGGGTGTCGATGGATGACCTCTGTGATAGGAATTTATATGCCTCGTCATTTGTGCACAATTTGTACATACTTGTGTGTGACATCGAGAGTCTACAGACTCGAGAAGTGGCAGCAATGGTGTGGTGTATACTAGGATCGATTGGACCGCACAAGATCTCAAGTGGTCAGCTCCTAATGGTGGAGAGTGTACTAAGGGGCACCTACTATGGGTGGGACCAGATGTTCTTGACTGTGGTTTGCCGTGGGATGAACCATGCTATCTTGGTAGGAGGGGATTTTTGTTTCCCTCATTCTTGTGCTCATTTTTCTTTGAGTGACTTCCTACTCTACGACCGCATATGCTGGTGTGCGAGGGGGGACCTCATGATCCTCAAATGATGAGGTGGTGCGAGATGATGATTCAAGAGGGAGGCGGTTTGGTAGGTCGGTTCTTCACCTAGGAGTTGTTTTCATAGTGGCGGTAGCTGCCAGTCCTCATAGAGGACTATCCATATGTTGGGACGGATTACCGAGGAGACCCAGATATGCCTTTACCTCCAAGGAATTTCTAGGGACCTAACGATACGTATACATGATGCTTTTGTGGTTGCATTCATATATATTTTACTATATTAGTGGTATCCATATGATGTGTGTGATAGATACTGATGACATACTATGTGCATGTGTAGACGTTGGGCCATGCCCTCCAGCAGGATATCAAAGACACATGGGTAGGGTGGATGGTTTAGATCCACCCACTCATGGACATAGGAGATGTCATAGTGATACACTGGACTCACTGCAGCCATATGTGGAGTGCTTACTATATGGGGTCACTGACTACGGGTGGTAGTACCTTAACGATGACTTGATCTCCACATGTTACATGGCTCACTCAGAGTGGATCTCCCTTATGAGGAGGATCATAGCTGTTACTAAGTATGTTAGAGCAGTGGACAGGGCGATGTGCCTATGGAGGAGGAGGAGGAACCAGATGAGGATACCGAGTCTGAGGAGGAGGACTCAAATTAGCATCTAGTGATGTTTCCCCCAATGATTTGGTGCATGGTGGTTTTGTATGATATATTAAAATTGAGCACATAGATCTATGGATCAACACACAACTCACAAAATAGATCACACAAATTTACTCAGGAATTGAAGAATGAAACAATGAAAAAGGCTTGCAACTGTGACTCTCTTTCATTAATCAAAAGTAATTGGATAATAATTACAATGAAGTACAATGGCTAAATAGTGACAACCAATTCAAATTCATGTGAGCAAATTTGAATTGATTAGACTCTACTTGACTGAATGGTTAACTGACCTTGTCTAAATCATTATCGGAGGACTGAATGGTTAACTGGCCTTGTCTAAATCACTATCGAAGTTCATCGGAGTTCTAAATCACAAATCAAGTGTCTAATTCAGTGTTAACTAAGCTTAAATGATTGTGGTAGGTGAGGAATTCTCCTCTCCTGCATGCAGCCATGCAAACCTAGCACTAACTGATTGTACAGGACTAGAATTGAATGTAATTGACTCCTAACTGAGCTTTAATAGTCACCAACTCAACTCAACTGACCTGGGTTGATATCGGCACTCTAAGTGGCTCCTAAATTGTAGGGATTGATCTAGGAGGCTCCTAAACTGATGCATGCAAGTGCAATCAGTGGAAGTAGGCCTCAATTAGTGTTCCCCACACTTTAGTAACTGGAGCATGTGCCCCAATTAGGCCAGGTGGACCCAATGGTGCTAGTGACTAAAATATACAGGATGGACTCCTGATTTAGACACAACTCCGGATTTATACATATGACCAAATTGGACAAGGGAAGATTAATAATCCTAATACCCCCATGAATGCTAACTTGGAAAATCTATGGGCCCTGGTAACTAAGACGATAGGTTACCCATTACATAAATTAAAGTAAAGTATCTACTCAATACAATGAGTTGGGGAAAAAAACACATGGGAAAAAATCCCCCCCTCTAACTAAGCATATAGAATCAAAATTCAAGTTTGAAAAAATTGAAAATGTGTTGCTCCAGTCTCTATGATGTAGTGAAGAAGCATGCATGATGTCCAATGCACAGGTATCCTGGGGCCTTGCATGTAGACTTCTCCATATTCTCCCAAAATGATGATGGAAGGAAGGAGGAATGTAACCTTTGTCTCTTGCTGGATGAAGAGGTGTATGATCAGCTCTATTCTTATGAATGTAGTGAGACTGATCCCTTGCCATGTAGCATCTTACAGGGAGTCTATTGCATCTATCTAAAGGAGGTAATATTGCATGACATAGCGCAAGGGTTTTTCCCTTTTGAGTGTTAGGTGGATTTCCAGTCATCTTCCTAGCTTCCAATTTGGAAGGAGGGACTGGATCTAGATCTGAATCACCCTGAATCTCAATATCATAAAGTGATATAGTTGGATCTACAATACTAGTGGAAATAGAAAAAGATGTAGATGAAATGTTTTTACCTTCCCTAGAAAGTGGCCGTTGAGAGTGCACTAGTTCTAAAAATGGCATGAAGTGTGAGAACTCATATTCCTTGGAGGAATGATTTGTATCACCCTTCGCTATGATGTTTCCAGTAGAGATATCTGTGATCTCCACTGAGTCAAGACCAAATATGACTTACTTTTGTTATACCAAAATCCTGTCACCATCATGTGATAAGACCTTTGACATACCTGCTTGCCCTAAAATCCCAGCTTCTGGAGTGAAGACTAAATGGTTTCTTATTAGTATGTCATACAAATTCCCAGCACCGCTTATCCTCCCTTATCCAGGAGAAATACCCCTGTTCGCATCGCTTTTCATCGGTTGTCCACAAGCGGTGCCATCGCCTATCACCCTTCGGGCATAAGCGGTTATTACCAGAACCGCTCTGTCATAGAAGGAAAAACGCGGTACCCTGGGTAAAAAGGGAAAAAGAGAAGCTTCTCAAGGCTTCTAGATGATAAGCCTTGAGATATCCCTTATCCTTACTGTTGTGGGTCAGTTGAGCTCGATATCCCTCATCCTAGGATCTTAGAGGCCACCTCACCCACTCATTTCTCAACCATCTCTATCCATCTAGCCCTATATGTGTGAACTCATAGACATGGTTGAGGGGAGAACATTGAAGGTATTGTTATGCTGTTGGACTGATTCTTGTCCCAAGATCATTTGGAGAGAGCATAGAGAGCTAGAGTCAGGGATTTTGGGGATGAAGAGCTGGTTTCATGGAGATGCATGTCAACACTAAGGATTGGTTGTAACCTTCTTCATATTTCTAATGCAAGCTGATTTTCTGTCCCATATATATTGTTGATGTTTGATTTCAGATATATATTGCTAGATTCATTAGTCACTAGCATAGATTAGTAGATCATATTCTGGTTGCTTTGATTTGTTTCGTGTTGAACTCTTTTGTAGGTACATAGGTGAACTATCAAAGCCTTGCATTCCAGATATCTACAGCATATAGGGAGAGTTATCAACCTCTGTGATCTATTTTTTTTGGATCTAAACCATTCAGAGCAGGGGAACACCTTGCTGTCCACAGGAGGTGAAATATTTTGAGCAACAAATCTGGCGACTCCACTGGGGATTAGTTGTATTCAGTTGTTCTGATCGTCCTCAGTATGCAACTCTTGTCCAAATCTAGGCTCCATTTTCTTCAACTCTTTACAGTCATATCTACTTTATGACTTGTATCATTCGGGTTTGAAATTTCCAGATCTGTTTATATCTAAGTTATTTTGGTTTTTTATGCTCTATTATCATATTCAATTCGACAGTATTCACCTTGACTTAGTCTATTTTTTATCTGATCCATTGTTCTCTTTTTGTTTTGTCCATCTACAGGGAACCGCAGCAATGCTTTGTGCGAGGTACGGTGCCACCGCCTGACCACAACGGACAGTAAGCGGTGCCACTACCTGTATCTAGTTAGCAAAGAGTGGTGCTACTTTGGAAACACTCTTACAACACCTACAAAGCATGGTACCAGGTAGGCATTAGTCCAAAACTCTTTTTCCTCTTTTTTCTTTGTAAAAAATTGGAATTTTGATTGCTTTCAGTTCTGTTATCAGGCTTGTATTATTGAATCTAATGTGTGTGGCTTGCTGCTTTGATGGTTAAGATTGATTTTGAAGTGGAATTTCAAAAATTTGTTTAGTATTTTTTATTGTTCATCCGCTTCTTACTTGTTGGTTGTGCTCAAAGAAGAATTTCTTGTTTTCTGAAAGTTGGGGTGTTCATTGAACTCTCTTTTCATTGCATATACTAAAAGAAGAACTTTATATTAGCTTCTAGATTTCATTTCTTGCTTGAATAGTAAACTTCTTTTTCTTCCCTTCAAAAAAGAAAATTTTTTGCTTGAGATTAGGACATCATATTTGAGCGTTGTATTTGAGTTTTTTGATTGGCTTCATAAGCTTTCAGGACCTTTATGATCTTTTGTCTCTCATGCATATAGGACTATCTCAATCAAAATAAATAAAAAATGGTAGTTTTAAGTTGGATTTGCTTATGTTTTTAAGAAATTTGAAAAGTTAGAGTGCATTGGCATATAGGTGTGCTTGGTGTTGTTCTTTTAGGAAAAGAGATTCTCACCCTTCCCATTTGCTTTCGAAAAGAAGAATTTGGTTTGTAGAAGTATTTGCTTGTCTTTGATTTGATGTTCATGACTATTGATTGGAATGATTATTTTTGGTTTTGAAACAAAAGGAAAAACACTCTCTTCCCTCCCGTAAGTAGGCATATTGAACGGTAAAGTGAACATTTGCACGAGCATACTACATGGTTTTACTTTTCTGTCAGAACATCATGCATTCACCTAACCGTACAAGTTAAAATCAATGGTAGTTGTAGGTTAAAATTTACGTAGTAACTTGAGTGATAGGTTAGAGACGTGTTCGGGCGTCGTAAAGCGTAGGAGTTGTCATTATTTGTCAGCATTACATTCCGGGACTTGCGCGGTTCTTCCACGTACCATCGGTATATCGAACAACCTTTCATGTACCCTTGAGGTATATAGAAAGGTACTTCACATACTCAATTGTATATCAGAAGGCCCCTTGTGTACGGTTATGCATTAGACAGCACTACTACCGATTCAAGCTCCCACGTACCTTGAGTATATCGGGAGACCCAACTAGGGTACCTTATCTATCTGAGAAAAGCCCCTTGGCCATCTTGTTTGGAGCCATACACTGAAAACAACATTCTAGGAGATGACTACGCACGTACCCTCGAGGTATATCACGAGTGGCATCGGCTTGACAATCCTAGTGAGAGACCTGACTTTTGAACTCCTCCTATCATTTTAAGTCTGCTTGTTTTGACCTATAGTCTAAGTAGGGAAGTCTTTTGGTGTGTTTTTTCTAGATTTTCAGACCCTAGGTTAGATAGGAACTGTACACACTGGCTGAGTTAAGACAGTCCAGGAGAGTATGGAGCTTGCCACCCAATTTTACTTTTGTTTCAGAAGGAAATCCAATGGAAGCTATCGACCAAGGAGCTGCTACCACCTCCCAAGTGGGAGATCATGTGGTGGTGAAAAGTGGACTACCATATTCTTCACACTCACCTCCCTTGGTCAAACAGCCTTCCAATGAGGATTCATCGCTCCATCCTCCCACAGAAGATCATGTTGATGATACCCGTCTAGATTTTGGTCCTAATGCTCCTTTTTGGGAGACACCTATCGAACAGGCCATTGCTGAGAGTCAAGAAGAATGTAGGCAATACCATGCTACTATCCTCTGTGCACAAGAGGTAGAAAAATAGATTGACAACCTATTAGGCCCTTCACCAGTTCGTTCCACATTCCTTCCTATGGGATATCATTCACTAGCCGATTATGTGAGACCCATTGAATCGATTATAGATCGTCCATTAACAACCCACAGCCTAGGTCAAATTTCCACCCCTCTCACCTCTTATGTTGTCTGATCCAAATCTGCCCAGATGTTTTGCATCTAGGGCCCAACCTTCAATTCCTGTGTTTTCAGTACCTTTGAATGCCGGGGGGAAACCCTCGGCATGACCTATGTTATCTGATCAAGGAGCTGTACCTAGTCAGGAGCAGACCTCTAACATAGAAACTTCTACAGTTTTTGTCCCTCCCACCCACACTAATGTGGTAAATCTTCCATCTAGTTCAGGTCAGCCCTTAGGGGCAAAACCTGTTGCCATTCAATATTCTAGTGGTTATGGTTATCAAACACCTGTAGGTCATCATCCATCTAATCCTACTAGAATTCCATTTTCTAGCAACACTTTTACGCCATGGGGGAAACCCAACTGGTCTTATATGCCACCCATGGGAGGGATACCCATACATACTGTAGGAGGTGCGAGAGGACCACCTTATGGAGCTCCTCCCCCTGGGGGACCTAATGGTCCTGGAGGTCCTCCTCATGGTCCTGGTGGTTCTATTGGCTCTAGAATTTTTCCACCTCCTGGAGATTCTGAAGGGTTTGGCGGTCCGCCTCCTGGTGGTCCTGGTGGTCCCGGTGGTCCTGGCGGTCCCGGTGGCTCTGGAAATCCTCCTCTTGGAGGCCCTAGTGGTCCTAGTGGTCCTAATTCTGGAAATCAATCCCCCATGGGTGGATTTCCTGGTAGTTCTTCCTCACAGTAACCTATTTATCAGTCAACCTATGGCCCTACTGGTAATTTCACGCCATATTAATATTACCAGTATGTGCAGCCCAATAAATAGTTTCCTTTCCTTGCAACTGTGGACTTGCTTGATTTTTCCAAGTTCATTAATGATCCCATTCGACACAATCCCTCTTGGCCTCCCATTCCGGTAAAGTTACCATCGGACATTCCAAAATTCGATGGGAAGCAGGGTGAAGATACGCGGAGCCATGTTATGACTTTTCATTTGTGGTGTTCCTTGAACTCCCTCATGGATGATTCCGTTCGGTTATGACTCTTTCAGCAAAATTTGACCGGTACGGCCATGAAGTGGTATATTGAACTCCCACAACACTCGTTTGTGGATTTTGGCTCATTGGCAACTGTATTTCTTACACACTTTCAGCTCCCTATTCATTATGAAACGGGCACTGATCTTTTAACTTCTCTGCGACAGAACACCTCCACCCACATTTCTGACCATATGCATGAGTGGAGAAGGTGGAGAAGACTTATTAAGGCCCCTATTCTGGATCAGTTGTTAGCTAATTGGTTCACTAAGTCCTTGTTTCCTCCTATTTCCCGAGATGTGGCCATGGGTGGTGTCGTTATCGAAGAGAAGGCTATTAGTTAGGCTCAGTACCTAGACTTGGTCTATTCCCAGTTTGGGACTCTTTACGAACCTGATTCCTGAAGCTTCTCGCCCCAGCACTGACCCTGCCAAGCCATCAACAGAACTACCTGTTGATGGGATTGTTGGTTCAATCCAGTCCCCATCCACAGTGAAACCTGCCAAGCAAACACAACCTGGTATTCCTTCAATTCCTAAGGTTTTTGCCGAGGTTAATTCTATTCAAAGTACTGAAACCTTGGGTAATAAAAAGAAAGGTAAAAATTGAAATAAAAAACCTAGAAACCAGCAAGAGACCCCACAATCAACCCATAATGACACCAACATAGGGAAAAGGAAGGCTAAATACCCTTGTCTATTATGTGGTGGCGACCAATTCTTAAAAGAGTGTCCTCGTTGGGATGAAATATCCCAGTTTTTGAAGTCTAACCCCGTACCTATAGTACTTACAGATCCCTTTCCCTCTCAACAACAACTGGTAGACCACATGTTGAACCAGGGTAACTCTAGTTCACCAGAGTAAATTCGTATGATGTCCTCAGATACCATCCATCTGCAAAATCGAAGCCATAATTATGATAAACCTGTAGATAAGCAAGAAGATCAATCTTCTTCAGGGAAATATCCCCCTACTAGTTCTCTGGAATCCTCGTCTACTGTTCCCTTGTCTATCGAGAAGCTTACTCTCGACATGATTTTGCACCCACCAAAGAGTACTCTTCAGAAGGCCGTCTTTAATCCCAATACCCGAGCTGCTCAATTCTATAATGTGGTTGAGGACCTTGCTTAGGCACCTTGTGCGATGTCTACCCTGGAAGTACTCCCAAGTTTCCCTACACAGCGCAAGAACTTGTTGACTGCATTAGGAGCTGTAGACCCGAATAACACTAACTTGATTCACTTCAATGTTGAGAACTATAAACCTAGATTACTGCATAAAATTTCTTTTCAGATCATTACGAAAGTAGTGGGAAAGAAAGTCTTTCGAATGGTACTAGATGAAGGAGCTTCGACCTCGGTGTTATCTCTGACTTGTTGGAAAGCTCTTGGCTCTCCCAAGCTTGTTGCATCACCTACGACCCTTAAAGCCTTTAATAGGTGGGGATTCCAACCCTGTGGCCTCATATCAGCCCTTGCAGTTGAGCTAGGGGGAAAAACCATTTCCATCCAACTAGAAGTGGTAGATGCCCCTCTAGATTATAACCTCCTTTTAGGAAGGAATTAGTTCTATGCCATGAACACTGTTGCTTCGACAGTATTTCGAATGGTCCAATTCCCGCATCTTGGGAGAATTGTTACCATCGACCAGCTTGATTTCTATACGCCGGATTTTACTACCTCCACGGCCAATAACATCCCCATGTTAAGTTAGTCCCCTCCTCCTTACCAATCGATTGGGGTAGGTATGCTGAAGGATTCATCCCTTATGGGGATTTTTCCCTCTACTCCTCCTAGCATGGATACCGTGACAGTACATATGATCGCCTCATTTGATATTGAGCCCTCGGGCACACATATTGTTGATCCCACCTCATTGAGTCTGCACGAAGCTATGTATGACACCATTCAAACCTGATTTGATGATCACACTAATGACATTCATTTAGTGGTTTCGGATCCTTACCATTTACCGTACTGGTTAGAACCTTCTCTTCCGGTTCTAGACTATCTGTCCGCGACTTTTCCTTCTGACGAGTCCATTATAGAGATCATGAACACAGATGAGCCCATTTGGGAGGATCACCATCATAGATCTATGTTCCTCCCCAATACCAGATTGGGCAGCCATGATTTCGCATCCTTGTTTCCTACTGATATTGTCAACGTTCCGCAAATTCCTATATTGTTGCAAGATATAGATTCTGAAGGAAACCTTTGCAACATTACTCAGACAAACCCAATTGACATATCATCCAAGCCTGATGTTATTGAGCACGTTCATGTTGGGCAGAACTACTCCACAGATGAATCTGAAGCATATAGGGCACTTTTTAAGAAATTCCGTGATGTTTTTTCCTGGTCCTATGAAGAGATGCCTGGGATCGACCCTTCCATTGTGGTCCACGAGATTAAAAATTATCCCACGGCTAAAAATTTCAGGCAAAAACCTAGGCAAGTCCATCCTAGGAAGGCTGCAGCTATTAAAGATGAGATTGAGAAACTTCTGAAAGTTGGTTTTATTTATCCTGTAACCCTGACAAAATGGGTATCGAATGTTGTCCCTATCAATAAAAAGCAGGGCACCATTAGAGTCTGTATCGACTTTAGGGATCTAAATAAAGCTTGTCCCGAGGACAACTTTCCTACCCTGCACATCGATCAGATTATCAACAACCGTGCTGGAAGTGTCATCTTTTCATTCATGGATGGCTTTTTTAGCTATAATCAGATTGAGATATTGCCCGTCGATCAGCATAAGACGACATTCATTTTCCCATGGGGAACCTTTGCGTATAAGAAGTTACCTTTTGACTTGAAAAACACTGGCCCCACGTTCCAGCATGTGATATCCTATGTGTCTCACGACATTAAACATATTCTTGAACCATACCTTGACAACCTCCCTACTCATTCATAGCGACGGGAGGACAACCCCGGTCATCTTAGAGCCATATTCCTGAGATGTCGTCATTATAATATACATCTCAATCCGCATAAATTTTTTTTTTGCATTGAGACAGGATGTCTGATTGGATTTGTGGTATCCAAAGATGGCATCTGGATCGATCCTTTGAAGATTGCCGCCATCATTAATCTACAAGCCCCAACCACCATCCTTGAACTCCAAATTTTGCAGGGGAAGGAAAACTTTCTCCACTATTTCGTGTGTAATTTCGCTGAGAAAACACACGGTTATATGTGTCTCCTCAAGAAGAACACTCCATTCTTCTGGGATGACCAGGCCCAACATGCCTTTGATAGTCTTAAGCACACTTTGACTCATTCACCCATGATACACCCCCCAGACTATTCAAAGTATTTTCTCTTGTATATTGCTGCCTTTGCTACTACCATCGCCATGGTTTTAGTGCAGGACAATCTCCACGGTCAGGAGCATGTGATTTATTACACCAGTAAGAATATTATTGATTCTGAAACCCATTATTCACATGTGGAGAAGATAGCTTTGGCCACAGTCATTGCTGCGCAAAATTTTTGTCACTATATTTTGCTTCGCACTACCACTATATTGGAAAACCAGAACCTGATGTGCTACATTCTGACTCGTCAGGTACTTGGGGGAAACTACTCTCGTTGGATCGTCATCCTTCAGGAGTTTGATCTTGAGTTTACCAAGGCTACATCAAAGAAGTCCTTGGTTTTTTCCGAGCTTATATGTGACCTTCCCTGTGCTACCACGGAATCTGAGCCCAATGATTCATTTCCAGATGAATTCCTGTTCCTTATTAGCACTACTAATCCTTGGTATGAATATTTGTTGATTTATCTCCAGACCCAGCATTTTCGGCCGCATCTATCTTGCGATGCTCGTCACTGTATCCGGCACCATGCGAAATACTATCTTATCTTGCATGATACCTTGTATAGACATGGGATTGATTCCATTCTTCGGCAATGCCTCACTCATGAGGAGGCTGAACACATGCTGAATGATTGCCACTCCGGAGCATGTGGCGATCATTTATCTGGGATGGCTACAGCCTAGAAAATCCTTCACGCTGACTATTTCTGGCCTTTTGTCTTCAAAGATTGTCATGAGTCTGTTAAGAAATGCCCACCATGTCAACATTTTTATCCCAAAAAATGCACCCATCCTGCTCCGCTTCACCCCGTCATTGTCGTTGGCCCTTTTTCCAAATGGGGAATTGACTTCATGCATTGTAAGCCTACCTCAGTCGGGGGGCATGGTTACATCATCGTAGTTGTGGATTATTTCACAAAATGGGCTGAGGCCATGCCTACATATGCAAAAGATGGTAAGACTGCCACTCTCTTCTTATTCAATCATATAATGGCTAGATTTGGAGTTCCGCAGTCCATCGTCACTGATCACGGATCCCGTTTTCGTAATCACATGATGGAGGAATTGAGTGCCAAGCTAGGTTTTCACCATGAAAACTCTATGCTGTATTATCCGCAAGCTAATGGTCAGGTAGAGGCCATTAACAAAATTTTGAAAACTATGCTTCATCGGATGGTTGGAGATCATAAATCCAATTGGCATCCCATTCGTTTTTCTGCTCTTTGGGCTTATCGGACTTCCATGAAAACAACTACTTGTTTCACGCCATTCTAGCTTGTCTATGGGCTTGAAGCTGTCATGCCTATCCAATGTCAGATTCCATCTTTACAACTCACCATCGAACTTCTCCCAGACACTTCCGCAGAGGAAGAAAGATTCTTGTACCTAAATAACCTTGATGAGACTCGTAGAGATGCTACCTTGGCTAATGAGGCACATAAGAAACACATCAAGGCGTAGTACGATAAATCCATCTGACCTCATGTTTTCAATGAGGGTGACCTAGTTTTGACTTATGACCAGAGATATGACAAGCTAGGAAAGGGTAAGTTCGAGTCTATGTGGTATGGACCTTTTGTTATTTCCAAGGTGTTAGAGAAAGGAGCCTATGAGTTGGTAGATTATGATGGGATCCCTTTGGGGCAACCTCGCAATGGGTTGTACCTGAAAAGGTACTATGCCTAGGTCTTCTTGGATGGTATCTTGTATATATGTATATTGATTGACTTTCAATGTGTTTTTAGTATTTTCAAGATGGTTTTGAGTTTTGGTGCTTGCATCTATTTATACCATGTTTTGGTCATGCAGATGGCTTTCTACGGCTTTGCTGATGGTGCTTTCCGCCACACCTTGAATCTAGCCTCGGCTGCTTGGGTTCTCTATTCCCTAGCTGAAGATTTGGTCAGTTCAGGAGAGATTTGCTTAGGTCCCGCTACTAATAACATCACCGAGTATGAAGCAATCATCGGTCTTCTGACTGAAGCTGCCTCCCAGGATGTCCGTGATCTAGTAGTTTTGACAGACTCTCAGCTCATGGTTTTTCATTTAAACCATGTTTACACCATTAGGAACCCAGTGCTCCTCCACCTCTTTCGGAGGGTACGTTTGTTAGAAATATCATTTCAAACCATTACATATAGGAATATCCCTAGGGAACATAATGTAGTTGCTAATTCATTGGCTAATTACATCCTAGATTGGCATATTTCCCATTCATGACGTTAATCAAACATGGTACATTGTAAATATACATTTAAAAGACACATAGAACTCATAGAAAATGCATTCATCCATTTGAAACGTATAAACATCATGTAAAAGTATGTATATATATATATATATATATATATATATATATATATGAAAATTTTACAAAAAATAGGTCCCGAGACCTCATCTGAAGCACATACGCTTTCAGGAAAAATCATCATACAAAATCCTGAAGCTATCAACTTTCAGTATACATGTCTCATCTACTAATGGTGCTCGTGATGGCACATCACTGCTCGAGCCACCCGGCATAGAAACCTGCTGAATCTACCTGGTACCCCCACTGTAGATCTCTGATATCTAGTCGGGAGATCATCTATGTCAGCATCGGGGATGTCCAGAGTCAACCTCTCAAGGTTCTCCTCTAGCTCCCTAGTTATATCATCACCCTGTGGCACGAAGCGATCTCCGACTCACCTGTTTAATGGAGATGCTCCTCCAGGCCTTGCTGCTCCAACATCTGCATGAAGACAAACAGGTCTCGTCACTTATCATAAAAAATATAAAACATAAAAACATTTTCCATATTTAGGGTTTCTTGTTTCTTACCAATGTCTCCCCACTTCCCTCCAGGCGAGAGTGGTAGGTCAGGATCACATGTAAAATCTGTGCCCGCATGGGCATAGTCCTCGACCATGAGCATCTGATCCCGCAACCATCTAAGGAATGTGTCACTGAACTTCACTCTTCCCCTACCTGCCTTGTGCAAGCCATGATCTAGACCCACCTCAACATGCGGGGGTCCCATGCTCTCAGACTCCGAAAAGTCACTTGGGGCCTCATCTGGGGGACCCACTCAAAGATGAAACAAGCTAAGATGGAACCAAAGCCAAATTGCTTTAGCTCTCGCTGCTGACATTTAGTTAGCTGATCCTTGAAGATTGGAAGCAATGCTTCTACCCAGTTAAACACCATAGGTGCCATTGCCTCTAGGGCATACAACATATGTGCCCTGGAAACCTGATGTACACCCTGGCTCCCTACCACCCTCTGCATGGTGAACAAAACGATCCATAGAGCCCTATCTGTCACTGCCCTGATGGGGATTTTCTTCCTCGATGTACCTATACCTGGTACATAGTGTCGATCTATAAGCTCTCTGGTGGTAATGTCCCCGCCATGAGAACCTGTCAGTGAGATAGGGGCACCCCGTCTCGATAGACCAGTCAAGAAGTAGATATCCTCTACCTCCACTATAAGTATATGTGCCCCCACCTCGAAATACTGTTGTTTTGGATTCCACATTCTCAGTATGTGTTCCAGTAGTCTCTCATGGGACACCATGCTTGGTGTCCGGAAGAACTTTAGAAGTCCATAGTTCCAGAGTGCGGCAATGCAAACCGGATCCCTTTCAGCAATGGTATCCTCGTCATCATGTGTTCTTTCCTTCCATATCACCATATTTTGGAAGCCTAGACATGCCAAAACAACAATGGTATACATCAATATCATTCTTAAATCATTACAAATCAAAAGAATGAGTTAATTTTGCATATATCATTGGTTAAATTTCTCCACGGCTGGCACCGCCTGTGCCCCGTTGGAGACAGGCGATGGCACCGCCTGTCCACCTTGATCTTGGCGTGGTTCTCGGGAGGTACTGCCTATCGCGCAAGGGGTAGCCGCGGTGCCCGCAAATAGGATTTTATGGCTTTCCAAACAGGCCTAAAACCCCATTAAATCCCAAAATAAAATTTATGAAATGAACGAAGAAGGTCTTAGCTCTTACCTGCAATTGACGAGACTAAAAACGGACGGTCGAAACTTTCGGTATCAGCTGTGGAATATCTGGCTAAAAAATGCTCCAAGTGCTCTATGCTAGAGGTAAATAGTGAAATGTTTGATTTTTTACTATTTACTTGCCTTATATAGACATTTTTTGGGTCTGACTTAGTATAGTTTTGATATTACATCATGTTTTGGTCAAAATCTATTCGTCGTAATCTGATAATGTTGATTTTGGGTGCATTTAACACTTGTTTATGAGTCGTCTGCAGGTTGACTTTAGTAAAAGCTTTGGAAAGTTTGTTTATGACTTTTTGGTACTTTCACAAAATGGAAAAGGTCATTGAGAATTTATTACAATACTTTGTTAAGCTTGTTAAAATCTAGTATCAAAGTTCCGAGTCTAGTTCATGTTTCTTTCCAGGCTCGTAAAATACAACATTGTGTAAAGAAACGTCCTGGAGTCTTCTTTTCACATCTTCTTTTAGACTCCTTAAACATGAAAAAGATAGTCGAGTCCATTTCCAAATCTGTCCAAGCTCATAAAAAAGTGACATTGTGTAAAGAAACCTCATGGAGTTCTCTTTAAACCCTTTTCAGGCTCCCTAAATACAAAAAGATTGTCGAGCGATCTTGTCTTATTCACGCTCGTTAAAGTATTTGAAGAGTCATCTATCCAACAGTAGGTTATCTCTTTCTCGGTTCAGATGGTACTATTTACGAGAAAGGAACACTCCAACCAATAATGACTGGAAGATTTCTCTAAGGTATGATTTTATACTTTTTCGGGCATTAGAGACTAAATCATACGAAAAAGGACCCCCATGGAGTCTTCTTCCGTATTCGTTCAAACTCTCTAAACATGAACGATATCGAGTTTTCTTTCAGTGGACTCGTTAAAAATTAAACATTGAGAGACCCATTTTGGGAACGAACCCATCCTCTCTCAGGTTCATAAAACATATGGGACTGGACTTGTCTTCTGACAAGCTATATCGAGTGTTTGTTACCCTCTTTGAAATCTTAAAACCGAAAAGAGGCACTCATCGATCATGATGGGGGAAATGGGAAAGGGAATCATCTTGAAAATAATGGCAGTTGTTTGTCGTTACCTTTGAACATGGCACTTGTCTGTACAATCATGTCAGTCAATTGGGTATTCAGTTGATCTTTGTGACGATCCACTTTCATGAGTCATGCCAATCCTTTGAGTCTTTCAAAAGAATGCATTGTCCACTGTCGCATTGTGTATCTATCCTATTTAGTCATGCTACCAATTCATTTTGTCATGCCGCCCGATGTTCAAAGGGGATCTGAAGAAGTCTTACCTCTGCAGTATACAGAGCCTTTGTGTTAGTATCTTTGAGTCAGTCATATGGTTACTACATTCACATCATTCCAGAACTTTGTTCCGAGTTTCATGTCGTCGATGTGGGACTCATCATGGCCCTCCTTCGATGAGACTATTCCTATCGACATCAGCTCATCATCCAAGAAATATTCTTATAAACAACATTTAGTACCTTGAGGTCTGTATGCCTTAATGACAAATTCTCTCGCTCTCGACATAGGTTCACATCATTGACCTTTGATCGATAGAATCGACTGGGTGTTCAACATCAATACATCTATTCGCACTCAGTAGATTGTACTAGAGTACCTTGGGAGTCATTGACATTAATGGTGATCTCCCTCGCACTTGTTAACAGTTCACATCATTGGTCGGTAATCAAGTGGTTTCTACCATGTTCAACTTCAGATCATTGTAATCACATGGATAGAATCGTACTTTGTGGAAGATGAGACGAAGACCCTAGGTATTTGTTTAAAATTTCTCATTGTTTTTTCCCCAGGTTGCGATGGATTTTTGTATATCTAGCATGGATCCACATTTGTATGGTCATGGCTATGCTCAAATTTGTGTCTGTATGACATAGATCTATGTTGTATGTCTGGTAGCTATGTCCAAGTTTGAGTCCTCTATCACATGGATCTACGTTGTATTCTAGTAGCCATGCTTGTTTAGTCCACTCATGGATCTGCTTTGTATTAGTCTGTAGCTATGAGTTTGGTAATTACTTGCATCTATGAGTCAAGATACTGATGTACTACAGATGCCTACTTGACTGCATGCTCCGATCAATCCAACATTTTCATCTCCTGGAAACTACTTGTTCTCAAAGCTCTCATTTATCATATCACTCTAAGACTCATGCTTTGGGGGGCATCCTGTTATACGAAAATCCTATCACCATCATATTATAAGACCTTTGACATACCTGCTTGCCCTGAAATCCTAGCTTCTGGAGTGAAGACTAAATGGTTTCTTATTAGTCTGTCATACAAATTCCCAGCACCGCTTATCCTCCCTTATCTAAGAGCGGTACCCCTGTTCGCTTCGCTTTTCATCGGTTGTCCACAAGCGGTGCCACTGCTTGTCACCCTTCACCCATAGGCGGTTATTACCAGAACCACTCTATCATAGAAGGAAAAGCGTGGTACCCTGGGTAAAAAGGGAAAAAGAGAAGCTTCTCGAGGCTTCTATATGATAAGCCTTGAGATATCCCTTATCCCTACTATTGTGGGTCAGTTGAGCTCGAGATCCCTCATCCTAGGATCTTAGAGGCCACCTCACCCACTCATTTCTCAACCATCTCTATCCATCTAGCCCTATATATGTGAGCTCATATCCATGGTTGAGGGGAGAACACTGAAGGTATTGTTATGCTGTTGGAATGATTCTTGGCCCAAGATCATTTTAGAGAGCATAGAGAGCTAGAGTCAAGGCTTTTGGGGATTAAGAGCTGGTTTCATGGAGATGCATGTCAACACTAAGGCTTGGTTGTAAACTTCTTCATATTTCTAATGCAAGCTGATTTTCTGTCCCATATATATTGTTGATGCTTGATTTCAGATATATATTTCTATATTCCTTAGTCACTAGCATAGATTAGTAGATCATATTTTGGTTTCTTTGATCTATTTCGTGTTGAACTCTTTTGCAGGTACACAGGTGAACTATCAAAGCCTTGCATTCTAGATATCTACAACGTCTAGGGAGATTTATCAACCTCTGTGATCTATTTGTTCTGGATCTTAACCATTCAGACCAGCGGAACACCTTGTTGTCCATAAGAGGTGAAATATTCCGAGCAACAGCTTTGGAGAGCCAGTATGAGTCATATGGTATATAGATAACAAGTTTGCAGTTAGGGAGGGAACATAAAGCACATCTTTGAACTTTCCATGTTCAATATTGATAGAGCCCTTCCCTTTGGCTTGAACTTTCTTGATATTACCCATCTAAATACTAGTACCATCAAAATACTGCAAGGAAGAGAATGATTCTTTGGATGCAACCATATGATTGGAAGCTCCAGAATCAATGAGGAAGGCATGTGCTGTGGAGCAGCTAGCCTTCAATGCATGGCATGTCTCTTCATATTCTTTAGTTTCTTCCTTCTGGTCATCTTTCCTTGCGCTAGAAGGTATAGTAATGTTATGCTTCTTCAGAAGAATATCCATCTCATCTATTGTTCTTCACATACAGGTGCTTTCTAGATGAAAGCCCCTTCCACAGTAATAACATAGTGTCTTTCCTTTGCCATTCTTCTTGCTTCTTTTTGAACCTGAAGGCTCTTTTGACTGCTCTTTCTCTATAGGAGACTCATCCTTTTTATTCCCTTTTTCATTCGCTACCTTAGGTCCTCCTACAACAAGTGCTTGATCTCTAGAAGATCGAATGATCCCCATTTGGATCAATTTTTCATGCTCCTGAGTAAGAGATTCAATGAAAGAGTCAAGAGTAGGCATATTCCAGTTTGGAGTAGAGAGCTTCATAGAATGAAACGTTGATAGAAATACTGAATATTCTACACCAAGATTGGAGAGAATGGCAAGGATGAGCTGATCATCCTCCTTCTCTACCTTGCACAACTTCAATTGGAACACTAGATTCTTGAATTTTGTAAAGAATCCATTGAGTGTTTCAAAATTGGTTGGATGGAGAGAGATCAACTCATTCTCTAGTTGAGAGACCCTCAAATCATCCTGCTTGTCAAACAAGGAGACAAGCTTATCCCAAACCTCATTGGGATTATTCAATCCATTGATACAGAAGAGAAGATCTCGAGATATTGAGAGGCACAAGCATCCATAGGCTTCATCAATCCTGTTCAAATACTTTTCTTTGTCAACATAATGAATTAGCTCTTTTTCCACTTCCATTGTAAGTCTGAAGAGTCTTTTGGAGCGTATCTGTATCTCCATGTCCTCCTTCCATTGGTGATAGTTGAAAGGAGTGAGGAGCTCCATTGGAGGGGCCATCTGGAATGCAGTAGAGAATATTGAGCTACTGTAGCGAATGCTATGAAGGAGACTGAGCTACTTGCAGCAAATGCAGTGAAGAGGAATGATAAACTTGTAAATAACACAATCAAATAGACAAAATAAGGTCTACAGTCTGCACTTTTGGAATTATCGTCACACCCAACATAGTTGATCAAGAAAGCTTTACCAACAATTCCTTTACTTGGGATATTAAGTGGTAAATTCTCTGCTTCTGGTGCAGTACTGGAAGGAGCAACTTTGATAAAAAAAAATGATCCAACTGAAGATATAAGGAGGAGAAGTTCCTTGTCTGCTGAGGCTTTGATACCATATTAAAATTGAGCACATAGATCTATGGATTAACACATAAATCACAAAATATATCACACAATTTTACTCAGGAATTGAAGAATGAAACAGTGCAAAAGGCTTACAGTTGTGAATGCTTTCATTAATCAAAAGTATTTGGATAATAATTACAACTAAAGTACAATGGCTAAATAGCCACAAGCAATTCGAATTCATGTGAGGAAATTAGAATTGATTATACTCTACTTGACTGAATGGTTAACTTACCTTGTATAAATCATTATCGAAGGAATGAATGGTTAACTGACCTTGTCTAAATCACAACTCAAGTGTCTAATTCAGTGTTAACTATGCTTAAATGACTGTGGTAGGTGAGGAATGCACCTCTCCTGCATGCATCCATGGAAACCTAGTGCTAACTGGATGTAGAGGACTAGAACTGAATGTAACTAACTCCTAACTGAGCTTGACTAGTCACCAACTCAACTCAACTGACCTGGGTTGGTATCGACACTCCCAGTGGCTCCTAAATTGTATGGATTTATCTAGGAGGCTCCTAAACTGATGCATGCAAATGAAATCAGTGGAAGTAGGCCTCAATTAGTGTTCCCCACACTTTAGTAACTGGAACATGTGCCCCAATTAGGCCAAGTGGACACAATGGTGCTAGTGACTAAAATAGACTGGATGGACTCCTGATTTAGACATATGAACAAATTGGGCAAGGGAGGATTAATAATAGTAACATGATATGTATGATCAGCCAATAAATCCTATGGAGCTTCTCGTTTTGTACTGAACATTATAATATGATATATACATATGCACGTGGATGCACTTTTTCATTTGTTTTTTATGAGTCTCTTTTATGATTATGATAATTCCTATATGATGTATATGACATCTGTATGCATGAATATATGTTGATGCAAGATGCAGTTTGTTTCCTATATGCGATGATTGATGTGCCACTATGGAACGTCATTAGCCATTTGGTATGCTACATTATTGAGAATTTTGGAAACATGCATGAATGAAATGGATTCAAAATTTCTAACCAAGTGTCTAGTGCAGAGGAGCTTTCTAAAGAGGCAAGGATCACATACCCGGTAGTAGTTATTCAACTAGGAGAAAACAAGTTGGGAGTCTAAGAAGACAACAAGGTGATGAATAACCAAGTGAAGGGTGGTGGTCAAGAGACTAGCTTTGACACCGTCGTACTCATCTTGGTTGTTGGTATAAACGCCAATACACATTTTGTCGATATGGATCAACTCATGTGATAGGGAATAAATTACCCATGCAGCTGAGGTGAGATTAGGAGACAATCTACTTGCTCTATCAGCGAAACCAACGTAGCATGGAAAGGTAGGATCCATATGGAACAACCAAGGAAACAAACTATGAGACTCGTGGAAATAATGGTGCAAAAAAAAAAACCTATGACACAAGTGTACTTCATGGTGAGCGACTTCAGGCATAGAACCTATTGAGGTGGAGCCCATTGTGGGGATTCTTCAAGAGGTCATCATCAAAGTCAGTAAGGAGATATGCACCCTTTCCAAGGAATCAATGGATGACATATGGGCCATACCACATGGAATCAAACATCCCTTTCCATAACTTATCATTGACTTAGTCCTAGACGAGGACTAGGTCCCCTTCACTGAAGGTGTGAGGGTGGACGTGGGAGTCAAAGTGGGACTTCGATTGAGTCTTAGCTGCTTAGATCATTTGGAGAGAAGAACGATGGTCCTCATTGATTCGTTCAAGCATGAGTAGGTGTTTTTCTAATGGTGAAGTGTTAGGGATAAGTTCTATGGCAAGGCAGAGCGACAAAATCTGGAATTCAATGGGAAGAACTGATTCCACACCATGGACTAATTGAAATGGGGTAAAACCAATGACGGTTTTTTCGATGTCTAGTAGGCCCAGAGGGTGGAAAAGAGAAAGAAGTGCTAGTTGGACTTGTGCTTATCCACCATCCGCTGGAGCATGGTTTTGAGGATCTTGTTGACAACCTCAACTTGGTCATTTCCATAAGGATAATAAGCGGAGGAGTATTGGTGTCCAAATTTCAGCATGATGGATAACTTTGTCCAAACAATATCCTTAAAATGAGAACCATGGTATTTGTTGGGGGACACTGAAATGAGTGATGACGTGGTTAAAAAAGAATTGTGACATAGTATCAACCTTATAGTTGAATGTGGGCATGGCCTCGACCCATTTGGTGAAATAATCATTGGCCACACTAATGTATTTATGACTGTTGACCGAAGGAGGGTTACAGTTCATGAATTCAATCGCCCATTTGCAGAAGGGACCGACTATGACGACAAGATGTAGCGGCATGGGAGGTCTCATTGTTTTTGGAGAAAAGAACTGGAAATTTTGACAGTGTTTAACTACATGGATGCAATCAGCAAATATGGTGGGCCAGAAATAACCAACGTGGAGGATATTTTAGCAAGTGGTCGAACTAGAGAGTAGGCCACCACATGCTCCACTATGATAGTCATTCAATACGTTTTTGGCTTCATCATGGGTGAGGCAATGACACAATATGGTTTCAACACCGCGGTGGTATAAGACATCACCAAAAAGGAGGTATCGAGCAGCTTGGTGCCGAATGTGATGATGGTCTTCATGACTTAGATGGGGCCTGAATTTTTGTGTGCACAAGTACAAGAGAATGTCCTCATACCATGGGTCTTCCATAGAGATGAAAAATAAAAATTCGCAAGGAATATTGATTGTGATAGGTGGTGAGGTAGATGAAAAAGGGATTTATGCCATTAAGGAAGCTAACAAAAAATATTTGGTGCTTTTTGGGGCAAAAAATTCCTGATCATACTCTTGGAGAACAACAATCCACTTGGTAGCATGATATTGAACAAGGCGGAAGCTCAAAATATACCGCATGGGGTTGGAATCAACCACAACTTGAGTGCATCTCAAGAGGATGTAGTGGCGTAGCTTCTTTACTGAGAAAGATGATGACGATGGCCATATTCTCTTCATGGGAATAATGTAAAGGTGGTCCAGAAAGTTTTTTACTTACATAATAAATCACAGGCTCTTGACAAGCATCATCTTCTTGAACCAAGACTCCAACGATAGCATTCTTAGATGCCTACATATAGAGGATAAACTCCTTGGTGATGTTGGGAGGAGAAAACAACGGAGTGGAAGTCAGAGCTTCTTTCATTGTGTCGAAAGCTCCTTGCGCATGCTGATACCAAACAAAAGGAATGTTGGTACGAAGCAAGCATAAGAATCCATGGAATTTCGTCGCATAGTCTAAAATAAACGGTGAAGGAAATTTCCCTTTCCTTCGAGGCTCTGCAATTGGCATAGAGTATGTGGTGGGGGAAGATTGAGTATGGATTGAACCTTTAGGGGATCCATGGAAATCCCTTTGCAAGACATAATGAACCTGAGTAATCGAACGACGAGGACACAAAACACACTCTTGAGGGGGTTCAAGTGGACGTTATATTTTAGACATCGTAGGAAGACTTGCCATAAGTAATCCAAATGGTGAGAACGCTTCCGAGAATGAACTGTGAGGTCGTCTAGATAGACCAAGATAATGTGAATGAGGTCATGGAAACAAAAGTCCATGGCCCACTGAAAAGTGGCTCTAGAATTTTTAAGGCTGAACGACATAACACGATACATAAACGTGCCCCAAGGGGTAATGAAAGTGGTTTTGTATTGATGCTCTTTCCAGATTTGAATTTGGTTATAACCAAAAAAAACATCCATGAATGAAAATACTTCATAGCTGGCACAATCATCAATGATATGGTCAATAAACAGAGTGGGGAAGTTGTCTTTGGGACATGCCAAATTCAAGTCATGAAAGTCAGTACAGACGTGAATGGTACCTTGTTTTTTGTTAATGGGAACAGGATTAGAAATCCAAGTGGTATACACAATGGAGTATATGAAACTTGCTTTATGCAATTTCTTGATCTCAGCTTTGACGGTGGCATCCTTTGACGGGTGAATATGTAACTTCTTTTGGAAAATGGTCGCAACCTCAGGACATGTATCGATATGATGTTCGATGATAGATTGATCAAGCCTAGGAATCTCAATATATGACTAAGCAAAAATATCATAGAACTTCTAAAAAAGTGACCTCTTTAGGGGAGCAAGACGCTCCAACTGTAATATCTTCAACTACCCCAGGTGTGGTTGATATATTAACCTTGATGGTTGGTGAAATGTGTTGTTCAGGATTAAACACCCTTGTATTTTAGGGTCTAGGGTTACCAACTTGCTACTAACCTTGCAGACAATCATCTTTAATAGAGTACAGAAAGGAAATAGGAAGAAATACTTGACTCACTCGATTATCGATGGTTAATTCAAGCTTGATCTTCTTCCGCTCTGCTTCTCTCCAAAGCTTACAGGGATGCACCTCCTTCACCTACAAAGAGAAAATTCTCCAAGTACAATATTATACATGTATATATGAGAGGTTAGACAAATAATATTTCTAGTGTATAATTGAATATATTCATCAACCATGATACATGAAAGAGACTCAACACAATGCTGGAAGAAGAATTCTTTTTATTAACAATTAGTGAATGAGATAAGAGTACAACCCAGCTTCTAAGACAAGGAATCCTCTGCAACCAAAGGACTCTGAGTTCTGCTACTCCAAGACTTCTAAATATATACCACCAACATAACTTTGCTATCCAAACTTGATTGATTAATTCCCTCCCCAAGGCCTCTATTTATACTTTGGGAAATAGAGTGGTTTCAAAGGTTGAGGAAGTTGAAACAGTTAGGATAGTTAATTATTAGGACCCAACTAATCTCCATTAATCGTGATTTATATTTTTTAATGTCGAATCAAGATGTACATGACTATTAATATAGGCAACCTGCGTATGACATGCGAGTTGCTTAAAGGAAACCCATGTATGCTGATGTACGTGGGTTGCAATAGAGATAGTTGCATACAGTACGTGAGTTGTCAATGGGAATAGTCACGTACGTATGCGAGTTGCAATGAGGATAGTCGCGTATGCCATTCAACACTTAGAAAAATAATATGGCAATCTGGTTCAAGGGTAAATGCATATCATGTCATGCCCATCTATAGTGTTTTTGAAAAATTCAATCCTAAGATTTCCTTTTGTCTACCAACATAAGGAATGTCGGCACTCGAACAGAGAAGTGCCATTTGGGTTGATAACAGATTCCCCCTAATGTGTGAGGTTAGAGGGAAATGATGGCTGAAATACATTATAATCATTATCTTGGAAAACTCAGAAGTCCAATGGAGCAAAGGTAGTACCTGAAACAAATACATAATAATGTCATATACAAATTCATATCTGAGGATGCTATGTTCAATATACTGGAACACTAGATCCTTTACAATATTTGAGTACATTATATAGTACGGGTACAAGACCACATATATTACAAAGGTGGATTGAAGCCACAATATACAAAATGATGAGTCTTCAAAGATCTGGAAGCTGTGTAAGTGACCACAACATAATCTTGTGCAAATTAGTCCATAGAAATGAAACTAAGGTATTCAAAAAAAATCCCAAAGAACTAGTACAATCCAAGCCATGTGAAGAGATGTTATTGAAGTCGAACATGGATAGGATTCAAAATATTGTGAACCAATAGGTGATAATTGACAACTGAAGCAAAGGAATTCACCAAAAATGAAAGTGAACCCTAAGGTATGATCATTAAAACTCTAGGTCTTAGTCGTCAAGAAGTGATGATGCAGAACTATACTGTGATGAGGAAGGCAATAGATCCTCCAACGGATCACAAGAGTGACTAGGAACTGGGTAAAGGAAAGGAGACACAAGTAATAATAGATAAGACAATGATGGAATCAGGATATAGATCAGATACAGGGTTAAGTCCTTGAACAGTGAGAACGACACAAAGATGACCCAAGGCAGATTTTAACTTTACAGATAGTACAATTAGACTTATCTTTCATGTAGGAGACATGATCAGATTCCCCAAGTGAAACTGACAAGAGGAGGAGTAAGAAACTCGAAGTAATAGCTGAACTGAAAAGTGAACACTGAGAAATGAGTATCGAAAAAGACAAAGAGTGCTATGTTCAAGGAATACATGCTGCCGCTGACTGAGAATCAAAAGAAAACTTCTTCCTTATCTTCCCCGTTAAATTTTAACGAGTCCAGGAAAGTAAACTCAAGTCTCTCTTCATTTTTGAAAAGCTTGAAGAGAAGAGGGAATAATGCATGATAGTGTCACTAATTTGTGGATTTTATGAGCCCAAACTAGTACATGCTCACTTGGTGTTTTCATGTTTAGAGAGTCTAAAAACTCCGAAGAAGACTCCAAGGGGGTCCCTTTTCATCCAATTTATTCTCCTGAGGTCAAAAAAGTATAAAACATACCACAGAAGAACTATCTTAACTTCCATAGAATAAAAGGTGAACCTTTTTTGTACTTAGTCAGGGAGGTCTGAAAAAGGTTAAATTACCACCTATCCAACGCTCCTTCTAGAGCAGCATATAGCTTGAGTTTTACAAGTGTGAAGGAAAGCAACATCACTCAGAAAGATCCATTTGAGTACGAGACATGGGGCTTACAGCAATAAACTCGATGCTTTGTTCTTGGTGTTTAACAAGCATGACAAATACATAAAGTACACCTAGAATATTTTTCATGTTTAGGTCCAGAGAACGAAAAAGAGAAAACTGAGCTCATACCAGGTGTTCCTTTTCCGTAAATTTAGTCCCTCAGATCCGGAAAAGTGATAAACCTATACTTGAGTATACTCTTCTCAATTTCGTAGAAAAGAGAGTGATCCTTTCTCATATTATTCCACATGGTCCAAGAAATATATAACTTACCACCAATGTGGATGCCCATTCACATATTCTTAACGAGCTTGAACAGACAAATTTACTCAGTAGTCAAGTCTATTTTGAGGAGTTAGACCTGTGCCTGAAGAAACTCCATAAGGGCAGGGAGTCTTATAAAGGGATAGCTTGTAAAAAGAGACCAAAATGAGGCTCAATTTGGCGTGAAAAATAGCTATGAAGACTCCCCCGAACGTATGACAGTTGCAGCATGAGTATCGAAAGACAATAAGTAGGTTCTAAATGAGGATACTCATGGGAGGAAAGTCCTATCCACGGAAGAACAATGGTATAAACAAGGAACTAATGGTTAAAGATACCATAGTCCGTGGCCGAAGTGTTAATGCTAGGATTAATATGGATTAGGTATAAATGTCGAATGCATGTGGAATGACCAAAAACCATCCTATATGAGTGAAAAAACAACTTTAAATGACCACAAACCTGTCGCATGGAAGAAAAGAGATGGCATTAGTTTTAAAAAATATGAACTATAGGGAAAAAACCCATTTTGAAAATATTTTTTCTATAAATAGTTCAAAATATGAATGAAAAACTCACCATTTGATTTTTATCCAAAAAATACAAGTTTTACCTCTACCTTTGATTGCTCATTGTGGACGATTCGGTGGACCATTCTCAAAACCGCAAGTGTCAGGTAAAACTACACTCCATGCTCTTTCATTTGATGCAAACAATTTTCAATTTTGGGCCCAAATTCATGTTTTCAAGCACCCTCAAAGCATGAACATTGTGTATGCGGGTATGGTATGTTAAAATTCACGTACATGTGTTATGTATGTGGGTTTCCTGAAGGAAAGTCGTGTACAGTACGTGACTTTCCCAAAGGACAGTAGTGTACACTGCGCAAGCTGAAAAAAGAATATATAGGGTCAAAAGTTCAAATTTTTATATGAATCTAATGGTTTGAAATTGCTTGGTTATTAGATTGAAAGATGGTGCTTGAGTGGAGGGAGAGGGAACATGAAGAAATGGACCAAGAAGCTCTACAAGATTCCCCCACGGTGAATGTTTCACGTCAGAGTGGGTTATTGAAATTTTTCTGCGCCTCACCTATGCGGTCAAATGTATGCCTCTTAGAGTTTTTGATAAACTATTGGGATCATGATCTAGGCATGTTTGAACTTCAAGGTGAGTTTCTAGAGATTACTTCAAAATATGTCTATTTCATTTCCAGTTTATCACAACGGGGAGTTCCAGTGAACTTGGAAGGTACCCATAGAGGCGGTGACCTTCTAAGTGTACAGAACTACATAGACATATACTACGAGCCAGGCACTCAAAAGAGGGGTAGCTGCATCCCTATTGTTCATATTTGCAACTTTCCTTTACAGGTATTAGCGAGCACTATAGTGAGGGTTGCAAGGTCATCATCACTTCACCATGCAACTCAGAACCAAATGAGACTAGCAGTGGGTTGTATGCAAGGAGCCCTATATGACTGGTGTTCAAGAGTGATCCCGATAATGAGGAAACAACTCTCTGACTGCAAAAGAGGAAGCCAAAATAATTTTGGTTATTCTAGCATGTTACTATCCTTTTTATTTCAAAGAGTACCAGGTTTGAGTCATGAAGTACCATTGCCAGTTCGTTCTCCCGGTCAGCCTAGGCTGAGTAGATGGGGAGAGATATTCCTCCACAAGGGAGGTGGTGGATCAGTCCAGAGTGTCTATGATGATGACTTCTACTTTTGGTGGGAGCGACAGTTACCAGCCTTGGAGTAGTTTCCATATGCTGGGTTAGATTTTTGAGGTGATACTGAGCTTGTTCTCCCTCCTGGAGGAGCATGGGGAGAGTCAAGTATTTTTTATTTTCAAAATTTTAAATTTTTTATGAATTTTAATTATAAATATATATACATATGTATAAGAGTTCTAATCCTTCTTAAAATATCAAAATGCAGATATTGGACCAGTCCACCCTGCTGGGCATCCATGCATGTATGTGCGTCCTGTTTTGGGAGAGGACCAAGGTTTGATTAGGGTTCTTGAGGGGAAGCTAGCCAGGCTTACCCAGAAAGTACCTACCTTACACATTGATCACATCCCTGCTGTCATGCAGGAGCCAGTGGTTGGTGTACCACCTATCTGGATATGCCTTATGAGGCAGGTAGCCAGAGCAGTACTTGTGTATATAGATGTTGTTGAGGTTGCTGAAGACAGAGTAGATATTGGACCAGACCACCCTACTGGGAATCCATGCATGTGTGTGTGCCCTATTTTGGGAGAGGACTAGGGTTTGATTAGGGTTCTTGAGGGGAATCTATCCAGGCTTACCCAGAAAGTACCTACCTTATGCATTGATCAAATCCCTTCCGTCATGCAAGAGCTAGTAGTCAGTGTACCACCTATCTGGATACGCCTTATGAGGTGGGTAGACAGAGTAGTACTTGTGTATATATATGTTGTTGAGGTTGCTGAAACCGAGGAGGATGAAGAAGCCTAAGCGCAGGCTGATTGGGGGGACTAGGGTGGTCAAGCTTAGGATTAGGAGCATTTTATGGACCTTGATCCATGTTTTGTATATTTTTTGTATATTATACAGTTATGACTGGATCCGAGGATCAGAAACTCGACCTATCTATATGGAAATATATTCACATATGTATATATTTTGTCGGTTTATTGACAAATGTTATTTATGTGTCTGCTGTATCTTTTTATGCAAAATATGTTAAATGCCAATCCAAGATATAATTAGCATATGCATTAGTTAATGAATTTTGATTTCTTGGAATACGATTGAATATAATAAACTCAAAATTTCTTTCCAATAACCTAACTTGCATAAACTGACATAATAGAATAGGGTTCCGCACCTGATAAGTCCGATTGAGCTGGGAAACCACTAGCTGAGAGTCCAGTCGAACTTCCAGTTGAGTGATACCACGTGACAAAGAATCCCATAAAAGCTCAATGATAGCCCTGTATTCAGCGAAATTATTGGTAGTAGGACCTAAGCAAGGACCTCCTAAGGCAACTAACTGTCCTGAGGGTGAATAAATGACCCATGCAGCTGAAGCCAAATTACAAGTGTGGCGATTGGCGCCATCAGCGAAACCTACGAACCACTCGGAAGACATCTGTAAAAACCAGAAGATGGTATAAAAAACATAGACTGATGAACTATTGTACATAAAAATACATACAATAAAATACAGGAAAAAGTTCTAAGCCTAAGCATAATAACTTTTTAGGTAGAGCCCATTTCTAGGCCCAAGCAGCTTATTCCCTTCGAAATCAATCAATTCATATGCACCATTCTTTAACACCTTTGACATGACATAAGATTCCAACCACATAGAACCAAACTTTCCTGCCCCCAAGGGTTCTTTGTCTTGATCCCAGAGCAAAACAAGCTCCCCTTCAGAGAAAATCTAAGGCTTGACCGATTTATCGTATTGGATTTTTACCCTATTTTTATGAGCTTCGTTTGCTGTCAGCACGTCTCTACACTGCTCATCTAGATGTTCTAAATGTAATAGACATTATTCCAACTCAGTCGTGTCAGGTAACACATGAATAGAAATTCTTAAGGATGGGATTTCACATTCAACTGGGGTAACTGCTTCCACTCCATGAACGAGTTGGAAAGGAGAAAATCCTGTAGCATAGAATGAAGATGAATGTTCTTGTCTAAACCCTAGCATAGTGGTCAATTCAGTCATCATACTATTTTGGAAATGACTACCATGGTCAGTGAAAATCACCTTATGGATACCAAAACATGCGATAATTTGGTTGAAAACGAAAAAAGTTGCAGTTTCCCTGTCAGCTTTAAAGGTGGGCATTGCCTCTACCCATTTCATAAAATAATCTACAGCGACAATGATATATTTGTTCCCCATAGCTGATACTAGGTTACACGTCACATAATCTATCCCCCACTTCATGAAGGGGCCCACTGATATGACAAGAAATAACGAAGTGGGATGCAACCACATCTTTCTGGTGTAAAGCTGACAAGGATGACAGTGCTTCACAGCTTCCACACAATCTTTAAAGATCGTGGGTGAGAAATAACCGTCACATAATATCTTCTGGGCCGTTGCTAACCTAGAAAAATGACCCCCACATGCTCCACTATGGGCATCATTTAGGACAATTTTCTCTTCCTCGTGGGTAAGACATTGACGCAAAACAGAATCTACCCCTCTACGATATAAAGTATCTCCAATAATGAGGTAGTTCTTGGCATGTACGTGAAGTTTACATCGTTCTTCCCATGAGAAGGATGCAGGGTACTTCAAAGTCTAGAGATAGATAAGTATATCTTCGTACCAGGGGTCAGAGGTGGAAATAAAAAAGATATGCTCATTTGGGAATGAGTCTTCTTTAATGGATACATCTTCCTCTACTGGAAATTCTACAATGAGCTCAACAAAAACTAAGGATTTTTGGATTTGGAGGATTGAAAATCCAAGTCAAAATATTGGAGAATGACAATCCATTTGTTGAATTTGCCTCCAACTATCTGTCAAGACAAAACATATTGAAAAGGATTAACATCCTTCACTACCATCGTGGTCCTCAGTAAGATGTAGTGACATAACCTCTGAATAGCATATACAACTGCTAAGGCCAACTTCTCGACGTGGGAATACCTAAGTTTAGGGCCGGCTAAAGCATGAATAAGATAGTAAACAACATGCTCTTGGAGCCTATCATCCTCCTAGACAAGTACTACCCCTATGGTCGACTCAGATGCGGCTAGATACAATAAAAAATCCCTAGAGTAATCTAGCGGACGCAATAATGGTGCTGACAACAAAGATTTTTTTAATGCCTCGAATGCGAGTTGTGCAATTTCATCCCATACAAATGGGGTGTCCTATTTTAACAGGTCACGAAACCTTTAGTAATCTTGGCATAATTTACAATAAAACATCGAAGGAAATTGGACTTCCTCCGCAGGCTCTGAAGCTTCCTGATAGAACGAGGAGGAGGCAGATTTACAATGGCCTCAAATTTCAAAGGATCCACCTAAATGCCTTTGTTAGAAACAATGAATCCGACCACTCTCCCTTACTTGACACAGAAAATGCACTTGTGGGGATTCAAGAGAATTTTATAGTATCTACATCATTCAAAAATCAAATGCAAGTGATCTGGGTGATTGATAATCTTACGAGAATGTGTTAGAAGATCATCAAGGTAGGGTTCGACAATGGCTTTAATGTCGTGAAAGGCAAAATTCATTGCCCGCTGAAAATTTTTCCCATCATTTTTCAATCCAAAGGGCATTTTCTTGTACGTGAAGGTACCCCAAGGACAAATAAAAGCTATTTTATGTTGGTCTTCCAGTTTAATTTGGATTTGATTATATCCAGAGAAACCATCCATAAACGAAAAAACTTCACTTCCCACGCAAGCATCAATAATTTGATCTATAAATGGCATGGGATAGTTGTCCTTAGGACATGCTTTATTTAAATCTCAAAATTCAATACATACGCGTATGGTCCCTTGATTTTTGTCACTAGGAATAGGGTTGGATACCCATTCTGTCAAAGCTATGGGATAAATGAAACCGGCTTTCAGCAGTTTCTCTACTTCAGCCTTCACTACCACCGCTTTACGCGGGTTGACAAGGTCTCAACTTTTTCCAAACGAGTCTAGCATCAGGATCTGTTCGGATTTCATTCTCAACTATTGATGGATCAATTCTTGGCATCTCCTCATATGACCAGGCAAAAATGTCATGGAATTCCTTAAATAAGGCCGTATAGATCGCAATCTCATCCGGAGAGCAGTTTGGGCCGATGTGTACATTTTCCACAACATTTGGATTTATAGAGATGTTGATAGGGATAGTAGCAGAAATATTTTCCATGTTCCCCTCAGCAAACATTCCTTCCCTTGGTAAGGGATTAATAGGCGTATCAACATCGCCTGCCAGTCACATATGGAACTCCTGGTTCTCTATTCTGCTTAATTCTGGAAGAAAATAGGATCAATGGTGAAGATCTTCGCAGATCTTATCTCATCCACACATAGCTTCCAGAATGGCTTCATCTGAAGGTAAAACCATATCTAAGCAATCTCTAGAATGCAACGAGTTCTCTATCCAAGCAAGAAAATAGGCTTCTTCCAGTTCCTCTGAGACTGTTGGAGGGACTGGAATGAGATCAACAGTGGTATGGACGATAGCTTGATAAGCCACTTCCGCTACCGATAAGGGAACTTCAGGTTCATGGTGGGAAGGGAGAGCCCAAGGATCAGTCCTATCAACAACCATAGCTATGGACTTCCCCACACTAGTAGAACCTATAAATTAATCAGAACTGGAAAATCAAATGTGCCCATCAATGATGTGTACATTCCAGCCCCTAATCTCTCTGAAGCAGGTCTAACCTGATCAACCAATGGTATGGTGGACTTGTTAGTTTCCATGCGACCTTTTTGAGTAAAATTGAGTTGGTCAACAGTAACCAACTTCCCTTTGTGTGGAAACACTACCACCCGAAAAATTACCAATGCAATAGCAGACATGGCATAAGTCCAACTTCTCCCCAAGAGCAAGTTATAATCCAAAGGTGCATCAATCACCTCTACCTCAACAAACACTGCTTTCCCTACCAACTTAATTTCAAAATCTAGTAGGATACCTTGCGGTCGGAATGACCTTCCGTTGAAAGCAGTAAATAGGGTGTTTGATGGAACCAACTCTGGGGATCCAAGAGCTTTCCAACAATACAAGGACATAACACATGTAGAAGCACCCTCATCGACAACAGCCCTTCCAATGGTCTTTCCACCATGGATGACATCTATCGATAAGGCTACATGATATGGCAGGCAAATTTTGACATCAGACAGATTAAATTTTTCCATGAGGCTGGATGAGTCCATACTGCCTAAGGCTGTCAAGAGTGCATCCCACTGGGTGGGACAACTCTATAACACCTCTAAAGATGACATTGCACAAGGATTATGGGCTAAGTCTTCAACTATAGAGTAGTTTGTTGCAACCCTAGCATTAGGATTATGCAAGGTTTTCTTAAATACACCTTTCGGTATCTTGGGAATAATTTCGGCAGGTTTCTCAATCGTGAGAGGGTTAGAAATTTCACCTATCGACTTACCCTTCTCTGAGGTCTCTATGTCATAGTTCTTGTTCCTGGCCTGTAGTAAATTCTTGGATTGAACCATGTTGATATAATTGTGGTAAGGAGCATTTGGGGTGCCCCCTGCTGCATTTGAAGCTGAGGCAGAATTCTGTCCTTGGGGAAAAGGATCCTTCAGGACAGCCGATAGTTGGCCTTTTAACAGCTTCTGAGCTTGTTCCATAAGGGGATATAGATGGGTAAGGTGATCTTCATGGCACAACTTACATGGGAATTTCACCTTTTTCTTTTCTTTCTTGCCCCCATCAGCATTTTTTGTGGTTTTTGCTTGTTTTGGTTTCCCTCACCCTTTTTTCCTCTCTTCTTTTTCCCACCATAATTCTGATTTCCCTTCTGAGAGGTTTGTGCAAAAACATTTACATTTTTGGGTGAGGGGCAGCCTTCGTTGCCTTCGCCGTAGAATGTTTGACGGACAACTGATGGAGCTGTTTAGCCAAAGATTCTATAGTGGGAGAATTCACGAAACCAACCACACCATCGGCATGGGGTCCAGGCTTAGGTTTCTCTATATTGTGCGTTGACCTCGGTGCCTCAGGGATAATCTCATATAAGATCCCAGACTAAGAATATATCAAATCTAGTTGTTGGGCCCTAAGGATAGCTTCTTCCTCATTCGTCACTCCCGAAGTAGATACATCCTTAGATATATAAGGAAATAGGGATTTAAGGAACCATTCTAATAAGAACTCGGGAGGAATAGTGGCTTTAATAAGGCTCTTCCATCTTCTCCACTCTTGGATGTGATCCAAAATATGAGTGGCCTTGTCCTGCTAGAAGGTAGATAACAAGTCTGTCCCAAAATCATAATGGACAGGAAGCTGGAAGTGACTAAGGAATGCATTAGCCAAGTCCCAAAAACTGCTAAACGTAGCAGAAGGAAATTCAATGTACCATTTTGCTACAGTACTGGTCAAATTTCTTTGGAACAACCTCAACCGAACTGAATCCTCGTTCAGTGAGTTGGAAGAGCACCATAAATGGAAAGTGGTGGCATGAGCTCCAAGATCATCACCAACTTTGCCTTTGAATTTTGGGATATCCGAGGGAAACTTAGTAGGGACAGGTGGCTAGGATGGGTCATGTGTCATTGGGTCATTCATTAGTTTCAACAGATCTGGCAAGTTTAACGTTGCCAGGAAGGGAATATTAGGTCTAGCCAGAGCACTAAAAGTACCAATTTTGGGATTAGAGGGACTTGCCCCCATATTCCCATATGTGAAGGTGGGGTTGCCCCGTGATACCGATTGTGAAGTGGATGGGTTTATTTCAAAAGGATTCCATCCATAAACCAACGGATTGTTTATGTGAGGTGAAGTATAAGAGGTTCTGGCTGCCCTAGTTGAAGCTGGGGTTTGAAATGCAGGAGCAGGTATCCCTCCACTAAAAAGAGAAAAGGGAGAGTTCGTGAACAGAGCTGAAACCATAGTTTGAAAACCTTGACCATAAGGATTAGTGTTTCCAAACTGCACCCCTACATATGAGGGTGTTGGGCCTATGTATGGAGTGGATGGGGGAATGTGCCCCCCATTCAAAACCTTGGACAAAAGCCAAGGATCCTATAGGACTACTCTGGGAAGTGTGTGCGAAGGAAGTAGGAACTGTAGGTACACTAGGAATCCTAGTGACCATACCACCAAAAGTACCTGCTAAGCTTGTGGGAGTCGATGGTTGAACCACTTGGCTAGATAGAGTTAACGATGTAGTAGGTATACTTGTTCTAGGGGAACCTACTGGAGGAGGTAGCACCCCTTTAGCCAAAGCGGCTGAGGTGGAAGTAAAAGAAATTTCTCATGTAGTAAACATTATTCTATCCGTAGGGATACGAATCACTGGTGGATTGAAAGGATGAACTTGAACAATCACTGGATCGTTTAAGTTAGTTAGAGGTGAATTAAAAATCATTGCAAACTCGTCGGCCTGCAAGTCTTCTATCTCAATTGTGTTTAAATTAAAATGTTTTTCCCTAAGTTCTGGTTCACCTGGAACTTCACTAACTCCTATCGGTTCGAAAGAACCGTCTGTGTCCAATCTCCACCTTTGAGGGGGAGGTGGAGGTTCCAATGTGATAAGCAGAGGAAGGTTTTGCAACCTTCTTGACCTTTGATAGATTGGTCCTCCATAATTGTAAATTTTACTCTTCACACCCTAAGGTCTGCTAAAACATAGACAAACCACAGAGCAATTACTACAAAAAAATTCCTAAAGTCTCAACAATCACAAGGGTGTAAGGTATGCTTTCCCAAAGAAAGCTAAGAGATAGTTTCTTGGCATCCTTGAAGAGGTTCTTAGGCACAAGTGGAGGAATCACCCACCGCCCTCCTACACTTTCAACAGGGTTACCTTCCAAGCCCATCCAAGGTGAACCAGAAATATCCTTCCGGTTTACCTGTGTATAAACCCTAGATGTCCAAGAGACTAGAGGCTACCTTAATTATATCAACAATCTAGGGGGACAGTCGCAAGCCTAATTCATACGCATGGGTAGGGTAGCAAAGCCCGAAACTTGATCTAGGATAGAATCCCCAGATGTGTAAAAACCTTGGTCTACATTTTGATAAGGAATCGGAGGGTTGTCTCCTCAGTCCAATGCCTCCACGCGACCTTGTGCTTAACTCCCATTTGAGAGGAGCTTCCCAGATACTATCAATAAAGAGAAGGATTTACCTATCGATTGGCCCACTACGTCTAAATTTAAGTACTTATGGAGAGTTTACACTTCCTAGCCCACAAGTATAGCCTAAGCTAGTAGATGTATGACCCTATAAAAACAAAAATTACTAATAAATTTTAAATTATAGCGTTCATTTTAAGGGTTGGTCTTAATCAAAGGGTAAGTGGAGTGAATGACTATGATATTATTGACTCGATAAGAAAAGTAAAACAAAGGTGTATAAATCAATTCCAAAGCAAATTATCACTGCTTAAAACAAGCTTTTTTTGTTGTAAATATGAACTAATGAAAATGCAACTAGAAAAGAGAAAACTAAGACTTATTTTTGTAATTTTTGAGATTTTATTTAAAAACTGAAAGTAAAACTACCATATGCAATTCAAAGGAAAATGTTTCCAATGCTTTTCTTTTCACTTTTCAAATTCCTCAAAGATTACTATGCACCTAAATGCAAAAATTATTGAGTATGATTGAATAATCTAACTATATAAAGTAATCAAAATGAAGTATAGCAGACTTATAAGAACCAAAGATCAACCACCTAAGACTTGGAAAACACCTAGCTTGGGAAGACACAATGAAAAAAATCACGGAAATCAATCAAAGGCAAGTGACAAACCAACACTACTTGGAAATAACATGGGATATACGGTATTTATAACCCTGATCACTGATTCAAACACACAGCGCTTGGACCTATCACCCAACAGGAAAATCCACTTCAAAATGCTAAAAGAAAGACAATCCAACCAACAAAAACTCAAGGGCTTACTGAAAAGCACGAAGTATGGTTATTAGGGCTATCAAACCTATAGTGAAATGCCAGTACTAAATACCCCAAAGCAAGACAAAATCCAAAGAAGGACAGGGACAAGCAACCCTACCCAAAACTTTTGTTGCTCAGGCTTATACGCGACTATCTAGAAGAGCAACCCGCGTACTGTACGCGATTGTCCAATACAGCAACCCACGTACATAGACCTCTGTACTCGACTGTGTAGCACAACAACCTGTGTACAAGAGTAAATTTTTTCAAAAAAAAAGAAAAATTATAAAGGTCTTCAAAACACCACTACAAGTCCAAACCAAGATAAAACACCACACACTGAATCAAAGAAAATACTGGGAAAGGATCTACAAAACTAACCCACAGCAAGTTGGCCTCCCCAGTGAAGTCACCAGTTCTGTTGTTCAGGATTAAACACCCTTGTAACCTAGGGTCTAGGGTTACCAACTTACTACTAACCTTGCAAACAATTATCTTTAGTAGAGTACATAAAGGAAATAGGAAGAAATACTTGACTCACTCGATTACCGACGGTTGATCCAAGCTTGATCTTCTTCCACTCTGCTTCTCTCCAAAGCTTCTAGGGATGCACCTCTTTCACCTGCAAAGCGCAAATTCTCCAAGTACAATCTTATACATGTATATATGAGAGGTTATACAAACAATATATCTAGTGCATAATCAAATATATTCATAAACCATGATACATGAAAGAGACTCAACACAATGTTGGAATAAGAATTCTCTTTATTAACAATCAGTGAATGAGATAAGAGTACAACCCAGATTTTGAGACAAGGACTCCTCTGCAACCAAAGGAATTTGAGTTATGCTACTCTTGAAGATATACCACCAGCATAAATTTGCTCTCCAAACTTGATTAATTAATACCCTCCCCAAGGCCTCTATTTATACTTTGGGAAATAGAGTGGTTTCGAAGGTTGAGGAGGTTAAAACAATTAGGATAGTTAATGAATAGGACCCAACTAATCTCCATTAATCATGATTTATATTTTATAATGTTGAATCAAGATGTACACGATAATATAGGCAACCCGCGTATGACACGTGAGTTTCTTAAAGGAAACCCGCGTATGCTGATGTACATGGGTTGAAATAGAGATAGTCGCGTATAATACACAAGTTGTCAATGGGAATAGTCATATACGTACACAATTTGCAATGAGGATAGTCACGTATTCCATCCAACAATTAGAAAAATAATATGGCAAGCTAGTTCAAGGGTAAATGCATCTCATGTCATGCCCATCTATAGTATTTTGGAAAACTTCAATCCTAAGATGTCCTTTTGTGTACCAACATAAGGAATGTCGGCACTCGGACAGAGAAGTGCCATTTGGGTTGATAACAAAATGTTAGTCTTGTTACCTTCTTCAAAGGCATCTGGTGTTGGAATGGGGATCTTAAACTAGTCTACCTTTCCATGGATGAAATATTTCTCTTAGACAGAGTATTGGTCCGACGATGAAGAATGTTCATCGGGGATGAAAAAGGAGTGATGGTGAATATCATGCGAAGGATACTCAGAAGTTGAAATAGCTTCAAGAATATCCTTTTCATTGTGAAAGTAGTGTATAGATGGATAGATCGTCCACGACCGAGGAGACAAAAGTAGTAGTGGAACTAGAGATCGTGTAGATGGTGTTTGTTGTCTCCGAGGAAGAAACCAAAGGGTGGATATCCTCCAGCATAGTAATGTCATACTCACAGGAATGCTTGTGAAGGTCACTAAGGAGTGACCAGTACTCGGGAAAGTTTTGGAAATGGTGTGAATAATGACCATATTGGCCGCAAATTGTGCATGGGTAGTTGGTTTGCAGCGACTTGTTCTTGACCGCAAGTAAGGCTAGAACATTAACAACTGGGATTTCTTTAGTCTCATCTGCATAGCATGTGTGGGTATGAAGGATAGAAAAATCAGGACAATTCTATGTCACATGGCCTTGGATATTACACAAATCACATGTAGGAGAAGGACGAGTTTTTGTCATCGCTTTGGGCGCCTTGCGCCTAGTCTTCTTCAGAGGAGGAGGGGAAGGAGTGGAGACAAAATTCATCTTTGGTGTATAAGGAGGTGGGTACAACATCGTATCAATAGGTTGGACAAGAGTCAGCATGACTTGTCAAGCCAAGGGTAGGTTAGGTGGATCGAGGTACCACACAGGCGTTAGCACTAGTTTTAGCTAAGTAGTTGGAGGGGCTTAGGCCAATTAAAGAAAGAGGAAGGTTTGATATTTTTCCATATCATATAACCTTGAAGGGTGTTGATGGGGTTCCTGAATGTTCTAAGGGGTTGGTCCATTGCTTTGAAATGTAAAATTACTGGAAATCCCCAATTTCCAACCTTATAAATATGTATGAATAAGAAAATATGCTCAACAATATATGGTGACAAGAATGAAGGACTTAGATGTACAACACAGAAAATCAAAGGCTGCAGATGATTTTGCTAAGGAAATTTGCTTGATTTAAAATAATTTTAATGTTGGTGGAAAGAATTTAAGTTTCAGGAAGAATTAGTCGTTGGATGATGTAATGTCCCCGGGTTTGACCCCGTTTGTATGATGTATGTATACCTAGCATGGAGCTCAAGGCCAAGGCCCCACTAATGTATGTTCATACTTTATTTAAAATGGCAAAGCATTGGACATGATGTTACCCATGTGCTCTTTAGCCGTGGAACATTGTAAAAATGATGTAAATAAACATCAAGCAATAAAATACCAAAACTAACTATGGAGGCAACGAATGAGAAGGGGCCGTGTGTATCCACTAGGGAGTGGTGAAGGGGTTGTGGGATTGAACCATAAGCTGCCATATGTCATTATGATAACCCATTTGACTTTCCTTGTTGACATTTAACTCTGTTGTAAGGAAGTGGTTGAAGAAAACAATCCATGGCTTTAATGGAGCATGGGCAGCCCAGAAATTCGTATGGTGGAGTATGGGCTCTGTTTTCTTGTACCACAAGTCACTCTACCTCTTGGGGGATTGCTTCTTCCTCATCCCCATTCCATTGTGAAAGGACCCAGCATCATTTTCGATCCAAAAACGAGTTCCCAGCAGGGTGAAAAACCAGAAATCGCAACTGTGCAAAAAACCACGTTTTGAAGAGCCAAAAATGCCCAGATTTGGTATTGGACAGTAAAATCCAATGGGGAATCCATAGGTATGAACCTTAGGGAGAATTTGGGAGCATTAGCTACCCCAAAATCCATGGGAGAACCCAGTTTTTGCAGCCCAAAAAGTCAGTGACGGATTTGAGTTATTCGTTGACAGAATGGTGAGAAATCCAAGTGTGGATGTTGGAACAGAGGTTGGGTTGCTTGATAAACCCAGTAAAGGCTGAAATCTCAGGAAGCTAGTAGCTGGACCTTTCTATGCCTATCCTAAAGAGAACTGGAGGGAAGAGTTTCCTGAGGGACTGTGTAGTAGAGAAGGGGACCTTCCTTGTGCTGGATGTGCATGACCATTTGACTGAACCCATGGCTGTGAGTGAGCCCATCTAGTTCCTCCTTAGTGGATACACAGCCCAGCTCGGGGGTGATCTCTCAGCTAAAAGAATAGAGGCTGGATAGAGATCTATGGTTGGGTGGAACGTTGCTCTAACATAGCCAGTTGTTGGACAGCTTCATCTCAAAGATAAGTATTCTCTGTGGTTTGAATGATGTTCATCTGTGATCTTCCCTGTGCGTTAAATTACTCATGTTACTTGGATGAATTGATTATCTTAAATTAGTTGGTATGATGCTGGTGCATAGCATGAGAATGGAATTGATTATTATGTGATTGTTTCACTATTCTGCCTGAATGAAATAGGCTGAATCATCCCCTTCTACTTGTATGGTTATTCCGTTGTGTTTACTAATTGAGTTGTATTAATCCCATGTTCTGCAATGTCTTAATTAATGACTGATGTTTACATGTTGATTGCATGATGAAACTGTGTGCATACATAGTGTCTAATTCCGCTGTGCTTGTTGAGTATGAATAGGTATGCACAAGTGTTATTTAACCCTGCATTTCCAAAGAAATTGACTGGGTCTAAGTTTGCCAATAAGCCCGGTAGTTTTGGTTAATGTTTCCTTCCTTGCATTGGATTGATGGAAGGGGACGTTATAGATGAACAGATTAAACCAGATCGACGGTCCCCAAAAATTTTGTTGAGCAAACATGCGTGGAGAAATAAATTAAGTAGGTTTGTGAAATATGGTATACCCCACATATTTCATTGGATTAGATTTTATGGTGTTCGAGATCAACGATGGGAGTGGATTTTACGATCCCAACATGCACGAACATATCAAATTTCTTCCTTTGTGAAATCCTGTAAGTGGTGCATAATTCTGTGATTGAGATTGTATGAGGTTGAATATCTGCGGCGGAGATTCATTTCACAGCGATAACAAGCATGGGGTAATTAAATTTCTCAATATGTGAAATTTCGTAGGACTCACATATTCCAACGGTCATGATCTTGAGAGACACAAATATACAATGGACATGCATTTCACATCCACAACATGCACAAAAGAATAAAGTTTTTGAAGCTGCAAAAATGGGTAGGCCCGGTAGTTTTGAACGACAAAGAACTTGGTGGATTCTTGATCTATGTTCTAGTTTGATTTCACAATGGGAATAAGTAGGAATCTATTCAGGTAGGAGGCTTGTGAAATCAGGTAGGAGCGGTATCATTAGGCGGTTAAGATTCATGGTAGATCAAGATCTCTGGTTGTAAATTATTTCACAACGAAAAGATGCAAGGAAAGGTAGAAAGACAAAAGCTAGGAAATGGAGATAAAGAGTGGATGAACTGAAAGGTATAGATTTAATGATGGAAATATCTATGGCTCAAAATGATTTCGCAGGGAAAATATGCTCAATGAGAGTATGGAAACGAATCTGTGAAGTTGGTTAAAGTAAATGAATATCAATGACAAAGGCCGTATCCAGATCAATGGTTATGGTTTAATTTCAAATTGTGATCTACAAGAAGGATAAGGGGGGTAACATCGTATTAGAGGAAAATAGTGGATTAAGTTGGAAAAGGATCGATGGCACAAAATTAATCATGCAGGATAGAAGGATGAAAGTTGTTTTAATTGCAAAAGATGCAAGATTGATAGGAATATAAAGAATTATAAAAATACCTTGCACGTGAAATTGGGGTATTATTTTATTCTCCTGCATTGGAAAACGAAATATTAAAACAATGTTGAAGTAGCCAACTCATATGACGTCATTTTTCCACTTGTCAATACACCAGGTAGGCCTTTGTATTTTCTAAAACAATATAAAATGGCTCAAGTTGAAAATGTAGAGGCTCGGAACCTAGAATACCAGAAAGTTGAAGAGTTGTTTGAAGATAGAGATGTAGAGATTTTTGACACTATTTTTTCAAATGGGCCAATTGATACTCTTAAGCAGAAGCTAAAACTACTTAAGGACTAAGGAACCGATATCTATAATGTTTACCAGCCTTAATTCCCCTTGTTCATTATTGACCAAACCTTGAACTCCCTAGAATTTGTTGATTGGTGTGTGTTATACACCTGAATGGCACCTCTCCCTCCGAGTGCCGATATCCCTCATGTCGGCACACAAAATGACATCTATGGATTGAGGTTGCATGTTTTCATTATACCTTGGTTGATGATGAAATACATTGTCTATATGCCCAGCTGATTACTTTGCCATTTGAAGATTTTGAGTAGCATGCGCGACTATCCCTATTGACATCTCGCGCATCATGCGCGAGTTTTATGTTCAGCAGGTCGCGTATACTTGTATGCGCGGGTTGCATTTCTATGGAGTCGCGTATCATGCGCGGGTTGCTCTACTACAGACCCGCGCATGGTTTCCTCAAAATTAATATTTAAAAACATGAGTTAATGGGAGATTAGTTTATTCATTTACCTTAATCCCATTAACTGCTGCAACCTCCCTAACCTTCGAGAACTGCCTCCTTTCATTCATATAAATAGAGGCCTTGGGGTAGGGATTGGATAGACATACTTGGAGAGCAAAGTTATGCTGGTGGATTGTCTACAGAACCTTTGGAGTAGAGAAACTCAGAATCCTTTGGTGACAGAGGAGTCCTTGTTCAGACATTGGGTTGTAACCTAAACTCTTTCCATTATTGTTAATAAAGATATTACTTCTTCCATATGTGTTCTATATCTTGTGGATTGGTAAATGTTTACATTTCAATATGATATATGATTTTCCTAACCTGCATCTATATATATGAATTTCTTTGTATCTGGAAGAGTTTTTTATTAACAGGTGAAGGAGGAACTATCCTGGAGACTTTGGAAGTGGATCAGAGAGGGAGAAGCTAGCTTGGATCAACCTTCGTATTTTACAAGTAAGTTCCTGTTACTTTCCTATTTCCTATTCTGTGCATTTAGAGTCAAATTGTCTGCAAGTCATGAGTATGTTGGTAACCCCCCAGACCTAGGTTATTAGGTGAATTATCCTGTACAACAGAACTGGCGACTCCGCTGGGGAAGCCTAGTCTGCTTTAGGTCTTTTTCTGTTGTCCTGACCAGTCATTGCTCGAAGTTTTGTTTGTGATCTTTTGTCATGTTTTCTTACTTACTATAGCATTTGAAAGTCTTGGGTTTTTCTCTGCTTTTGAGAAGTTTTCATGCCCATGCGCGGTTTGTCTTTCTAGACAGTCGCGCATACTGAGTTGCATATGCGGGTTGTTCTATAGAACAGTCACATATCATACGCGACCTGCACTACTACACAGTCGCGCATACTCCTGAAAACTGTGATTTTTGTGTTAAATTTTGCTTGTTCTTTAGTCTGCTATAAGTCCTGTTTTCTGTTGAGACTTTCTTTAAGAGTGTTGCAGAGTTGTCTGAGTGTATCAGGTGATCACATCTTAGTGCTTTTCGAAGCCCTTGGGTTCTTTTTGCTTGTGTTATTTACTGTCTGCATCTTGAAACTTTCTATCCTGTTTGGGTTGTTGGTCTGAGTGCCTGAGTCTAGATCAGTGATCAGGGTCTTAGACTCTGTTTATCCAGTTTACTGTCTATCAGTTATTGGTTTGCACTTGCTTGTTTAAAAGTCTGCAGTGATCTCTTGGTCATTGTCTGCACCCAAGTTGAGGTCCTAGCCTGCTTTTCTTGCTGGTCTTTAGGTTCTGTTTGCCTGTTAGTTTCAGTTTGTGTTTTTACACAGTCTATAAGTGTCAAGTTTACTCAAGCATTGCATTTATACATGCACAGTAGTTTTTTGAGCATTTTTTAAAATAAAAAACAAAACATAGTTAATCTTTTGCATTGTAATTTTTGCATTAGAGTAGTGTTTGTTTTAGTTTAAAAAATACTATCTCAGAAAAATACAAAAACATATAGGCTTATTTTCTCTTTTTGCTGCATATAGTTCATCAATATTTATTTGAAAAAATGAAAAGAAGTTTATTTCATAGTGATAGTTTTCTTTAAATGCACCTTTTACTTTCATTTATTTTCTGCTGAGTCATAACATCATACAGTCCATCACTTCCACTTCCTTTGAGTAAAGAACAGCCCTTAAAATTAACGCTTGAATTTAAAATCTATTAGTAAGTTTTTATTTTTAGGGCCTTCCACCTACTAGCTTAGGCTAGGTTTGTGGGCTAGGGAGTGTAAACTTCCCACAAACTATAAACTCAGACGTAGTGGGCTTTTCATTAGGTAAATCATTGGTTCTGCCGCTGTATCTGGGAAGCTCCTCTCAAAAGGGAGTTAACCATTAGGCCGCATGGAGGCTTGGACAGAGGGGATAACCCCCCGAATCCTTGTCAAAACGTAACCCAGGACTTTTACGCATCTGGGGATTCTGTCTAGGTAGAATTTTGGGCTCAGCTACCCTGCCCATGCGTACGAGTTCGGCTTGCGACTGCCCCCCCAGACAGTAGGTATTGTCAAGGTAGCCTTAGTCTCTTGTCTTTTTAGGGCTCATACACAGGTAACCAGAAGGTTATTTCCGGTTCACCTCGGACGGACTTGGAAGGTAACCCTTGTGGAAAGTGCAGGAGGGTGGTTGGGTGATTCCTCCGCTTGTGCCTGAGAACCCCTCAAGGACGCCAAGTAACTGTTCATCAGCCTTCTTCTGGAAGGTATATCTTTATAGCCTGTTTTGATTGCTTGAGACCATAGGATATTTTTAGTGTATGCTCTGTGGATCTGCTTGTGATTAGTTGGCCTTAGGGTGTGCTTTTTTTTAAGTCTTAATTCTGGAGGACCAAGAGGTTAGAAGGTCAAGAAGGTTGAGAAACCTTCCTCCTCTCACACCACTGGAACCTCCACCTTTACCTCAAAGGCGGAGACTAAGCACAGGTGGTTCTTTTGAACCAGTAGGAGTAACTAAGGTTCTTGGTGAACCGGAATTAATAGCTAACCGCTTTGAATTTGACACAGTTGAGGTAGAAGAATTGCAAGCTGACGCGTTTGCAAAAAATTATAATACCCCCTTGACTGATTTGAACGATCCAGTGATCGTGCAAGTTAGGCCTTTTAGTTCACCAGTGCTAGGTGTATCTGTAGGTAGAGCTATGTCTTCTGAAGGAGAAAGTTCATTTGTTTTCACCTCAACCCTTCCGGTTGAAGGGGTACTACCTCCCCTGGTTAGTACCCCTAGATCTAGTTTACCTTCCACACCCTTAACTCCAGCAAGCCGGGTGGTCCAACCACCAGTTTACTCGAACATTGGAAGTATGTCTGGTGATATGGCTACTGGGATTCCTAGTATGCCTACAATTCCTTCTTCCTTCCCTTACACTACCCACAGTGGTCCAGTGGGATCCTCGGACTTTGTTCAAGGATTCCTTTGGAATGGGGGCACATACCCCCATCCAATCCTTACGTAGGTCCACCTCCTTCATATGTAGGAGTGCAGTTTGGTAGCAACACCTCTTATGGGCAAAGCTACCAAACCCCTATTTCGGTCCCATACACGAGCTCTCCCTTCTCTTTGTTTAGTGGAGGGATACCTGCTCCAGTCTTTCAGACCCCAATTTCTATGGGGAAGGTCCAAACCACTTACAATGCACCTCCTACCCAAAATCCGGTGGCTTACAGATGGAATCTGTTCCAAAGCAACCTTCCCACTCCACAACCGGTGTCAGGGGGCAACCCCACCTTTACCTATGGGCATTCAGGGGATGGACCCTCGAATACCCAAGCTGGTACTTCTACTACACCGGTTAGGCCCAAGCTTCCTTTTCTGCCAGCTTTGAACTTGCCAGAATTATCAAAATTGATGAACGATCCGTTGAGGCATGACCCTTTGTGGCCACCTGTTCCCACCAAACTGCCCTTGGACATCCCTAAGTTCGAAGGTAAGGCTGATGAAGATCCTGGGGCACATGCCACCACCTTTCACTTATGGTGTTCTTCCAACTCATTGAATGAAGATTCAGTGAGATTGAGGCTGTTCCAAAGGACCTTGACGGGCACTGCGGCAAAATGGTACATTGAGCTGCCTTCTGCTGCTTTTAGTAGCTTCTGGGACCTAGCTAGTGCTTTCCTTAGTCACTTTCAGCTTCCAGTTCATTACGATTTCGGAACGGACTTGTTGTCCACCTTTAGAAAAAACAAGGCAACCCACATCTCGGATCATATCCAAGAGTGGAGGAGGCGAAAGAGTCTCATCAAAGCTACCATCCCTCCTGAGTTTCTATTAGAATGGTTCCTTAAATCTTTATTGCCCTATATATCTAAGGATGTTTCCACATCAGGAGTGACTAGTGAGGAAGAAGCCATACTCAGGGCCCAGCAGTTGGACTTGATTTATTCACAGTCTGGGATTTTATATGAAATTATCCCTGAGGCAAAGAGGCCTTCTCATGTGGCCGAGAAACCCAAGCTCGGACCCCATGCCGACGGTGTGGTTGGGTCCGTAAACTCTCCCACCGTAGAGTCTTTGACAAAACAACTTCACCAATTGTCTGTCAAAAATTCTACGGCGGAGGCAGCAAAGGCTGCCCCCTCCTCCCAAAGTGCAAATGTTTTTGCACAATCCTCTTTGAAGGGAAATCAGTAGCCCAGCGGGAAGAAGAAGAAAGGAAAAAAGGGAGAGGGAAACCAAAACCAAAACAAGCCAAAGCCCGCGAACAATGCTGATGGGGGCAAAAAGGAGAAGAAGAAAGTTAAGTTTCCTTGTAAGTTGTGCCAAGAAGACCACCTCACTCACCTTTGTCCCCTCATGGAACAAGCTCAGAAGCTGTTACAAACGCAAACACCCGCTGTCCTGAAGGATCCATTTCCCCAAGGGTAGAATTCTGCTTCAGCTTCTACCATAGCAGGGGGCACTCAAGCTGCCCTTGACCCCAATTATATCAACATGGTACGATCCTCAACCTTGTTACAAACCAGGAACAAGAACTATGAGAATGAGACCGATGAGAAGGGTAAAGTTGTAGTTGAAACTTCCAACCCTCTCACTATAGAGAAACCTGTGGAAATAATGCCAAAGATACCCAAAGGTGTCTTTAAGAAGACTTTGCATAACCCAAATTCCAGAGCCGCTGCTCACTACTCCGTGGTTGAAGACTTGGCTCAGACTCCTTGTGCGATGTCAGCTTTGGAGGTGCTACAGAGTTTTCCTGCTCAAAGGGATGCCCTCTTAGTAGCTCTAGGTAGTATGGATTCTTCTGGTCTCACAGCGAAATTTCAGTTCTCTGATCTTAAAATTCACCTCCCTTACCATGTAGTTTTATCGATAGATGTTGTCCATGGTGGTAAGACCATCGGACGGGCATTTATTGATGAGGGAGCCTCTACTTGTGTTATGTCCCTGGCTTGTTGGAAAGCTCTAGGATCCCCAGAGCTGGTCCCATCAACCACTTTACTTACTGCTTTTGATGGAAGGTCTTTCCATCCACATGGTATCCTACCGGCTTTCGAGCTTAAGCTGGTTGGAAAAGCAGTCTCTGTTGAAGTCGAAGTGATTGATGCTCCATTGGACTACAATTTGCTTCTGGGTAGGAATTGGACTTATGCAATGTCTGCTGTTGCATCTGCTGTCTTTCGTGTCGTGGTATTTCCACATGAGGGCAATCTGGTCACTGTTGACCAACTTGATTTTACTCGTAAAGGCCACTTAGAATCTAAAGATTCCACTGTGCCATTGGTTGATCAGGCAAAACCTACTGCACAGATCTTGGGGGCTGGACTGTACGCATCATTGATGGGCACATTCGATATTCCAGCTCCAGTCCTTTATCTCGGTTCTACTACTGTAGGGGAGTCCATTGATTTGGTGGTCGATAGGACTGATCCTTGGGTCCTCCCAACCCCTCAGGAACCGGACGTTCCCTTATCTGCAGTGGAAGTGGCATATCAAGCTATTACCCAAACCACTGTAGATCCCATTCTAGATCCTCTTACAGTCTCGGATGATCTGGAAGAAGTTTATATGCCTGCATGGGCAGAAAAATCTTTACATTCCATAGATTGCTTAGACACTGTTTTTCCTTCAGATGAAGCTATTCTGGAAGCTATGTGTTCACGTGATAAGATATGTGAGGATCTTCATCACCGATCTTATTTTCTTCCAGAGCTAAGCAAGATCGAAAACCAAGAGTTTCATGTGAGACTGCCTGGAGATGTTGATATACCTGTTAACCCTTTGCCTAGGGAAGGGGTGTTTGCTGAGGGGAATATGGCAAACATTTCCGCTACCATACCTATCAATATCTCTGTCAAACCAGATATCATGGAAAATATCTATATAGGTGCAAGCTGCTCTCCGGAGGAGATTGCTATTTATACAACCCTTTTCAAGGAATTCAGTGATATCTTTGCCTGGTCATATGAGGAGATTCCAGGCATTGATCCATCTATTGTTCAACATGAGATCCCAACCTATCCTGATGCTAAGCCGGTTCGGCAAAAATTACGCCCCGTGAACCCGTGTAAAGCGGCGGCTGTGAAGGCAGAGGTAGAAAAGCTCTTGAAAGCAGGTTTTATATATCCCGTTGCTTTGACTGAGTGGGTGTCCAACCCAGTCCCCGTTGATAAAAAACAAGGGGCTATTCGTGTTTGTACAGACTTTCGAGACCTTAACAAAGCCTATCCCAAGGACAAATACCCTACACCGTTTATTGATCAAATCATTGATGCATGTGCGGGTAGTGAAGTATTTTCATTTATGGATGGTTTTTCCGGCTACAATCAAATCCAAATCAAACCGGAAGACCAGCATAAAACGGCTTTTATTTGCCCTTGGGGTACATTCGCATATAGAAAAATGCCCTTTGGATTGAAAAATGCAGGGGCAACCTTTCAACGAGCCATGAACTTTGCTTTTCGCGATATAAAAGCCATTGTTGAGCCTTACCTAGATGATCTTCCTGCTCATTCTCGCAAGAGGATCCAGCATCCAGAGCATTTAAGGTTGATTTTTGAGAGATGAAGGTACTATAAAATTTGCTTGAATCCCCACAAGTGTGTTTTCTGCGTCGAATTAGGTAGATTGCTTGGATTCATTGTCTTTAGCAGGGGCATACAGGTGGATCCGTTAAAAGTCGAGGCCATTGTAAATCTGCCTCCTCCTCGTTCACTTAGGCAACTTCAGAGTCTACAAGGAAAGTCTAACTTCCTTCGACGTTTTATAGTGAATTATGCCAAGATCACAAAAGGTTTCATGCGCCTGCTTAAGCAGGACACCCCATTTGTATGGGATGAAACTACACAACTCGCGTTCGAGGCATTGAATAAAGCCTTGTTGTCGGCTCCTTTATTGTGCCCGCCAGATTACTCTAGGGATTTTTTATTATATCTGGCCGCGTCAGAGTCTACCATTGGGGTAGTGCTAGTTCAGGAAGATGACAAGCTCATTGAGCATGTTGTCTATTATCTTAGCTGTGCTTTGGTGGGGCCTGAGCTTAAGTACTCCCACGTTGAGAAGTTATCCTTAGTGGCTGTGTATGATGTACAGAGGTTACGACACTATATCTTACTGAGGACCACTACTATAGTGGTGGATGTAAACCCTTTCCAATATGTTTTATTCCGACGCATTGTTGGGGGAAAATTCAATAAGTGGATAGTCATTCTCCAAGAGTTTGACTTAGTTTTCCAATCTGCTAAATCCAAAAAGTCCTTAGTTTTTGCCGAGCTTATAGCAGAATTCCCTACGGAAGAAGATGTAGTGATTCAAGATGACTCATTCCCAGATGAGCACATCTTCCTTATATCAACCTCTGATCCTTGGTACAGAGATATTCTCATATATCTCTAGACTTTGAAGTATCCTACCGCTTACTCTAGGGAAGACTGACGCAAGTTACGTCTTCATGCTAAAAACTACCTCATAATTGGAGATACATTATATCGAAGAGGGGTAGATTCTGTCTTGCGCCGCTGCCTTACCCATGAGGAAGCAGAGATTGTCCTAAATGATTCCCATAGCGGAGCATGTGGGGGTCATTTATCTGGGTTAGCAACGGCCCAGAAGATATTACGTGCCGGGTATTTCTGGCCCACCATCTTTAAAGATTGTGTGGAAGCTGTAAAACGCTGTCATCCATGTCAGCTGTATACCAGAAAAATGCGGTCACATCCTGCTCCCTTGTTTCCCGTTGTCTCGGTAGGCCCCTTCATGAAGTGGGAGATCGATTATATGACATGCAACCCAGCCTCGGCTGGGGGGCACAAATACATCATTGTCGCTGTCGACTATTTCACCAAATGGGCAGAGGCAATTCCTACTTTCAAAGACAATGGGGAAACGGCAGCTTACTTCGTGTTTAATCAGATTATTGCTAGGTTTGGTATTCCCAAAGTGATTGTCACTAACCAGTCATTTCCAAAATCACATGATGACAGAGCTGACCACCATGCTCGGATTCTGACAGGAACATTCCTCTCCTTATTATCCGCAAGCAAATGGTCAGGTTGAGGCTGTAAACAAAACTTTGAAAACTATACTTAAACGTACTATTGATACAGCCCGTTCAAATTGGCACATCATGTTATACCTTGCTCTTTGGGATTATCGAACCAATGTCAAAACTGCTACGGGTTTTTCCCCCTTCCAACTTGTTCACGGGGTGGAAGCTATTACGCCGATTGAATGCGAAATCCCATCCTTGCAGATAGCTATTCATGTGCTACCTGACACAACTGAGCTTGAAGAATGGTTACTCCATTTAGAACACCTTGATGAGCAACGTAGAGATGCATTGACTGCAAATTAGGCTCATAAGGATAGGGTTAAATCTCAATACGATAAAACGGTCAAGCCTCGGGTTTTCTCTGAGGGGGAACTTGTCTTGCTCTGGGATCAAGATAAGGAGCCCCAGGGGGAAGGAAAATTCAAGGCCATGTGGTTGGGACCCTATGTTGTGTCTAAAGTTTTGATTAAAGGCGCATATGAATTAGTGGATTATGATGGGAATAAGCTGCCTGAGCCTAGAAATGGGCTCTACTTGAAGAAGTACTATGCCTAGGCTTAGCACTTTTTCTTGTATATTAATGTATGTATTTTATGTACATTAGGTTGTCAGTTTCATTTTTTATACTATCTGCTGGTTGTTGCAGATGTCTTCCGAGATGTATGTAGGTTTTGCTGATGGCGCCAGCCGTCACACTTGTAACCTGGCTTCAGCAGCATGGGTTATTTATTCCCCATCAGGACAGCTTGTTGCCGCGGGTGGCGCTTGTCTTGGTCCTGCTTCCAATAATGTTGCTGAGTATAGAGCTGTAATTGAGCTCTTATGGGATGCTTTGTCACGAGGTATCACCCAGCTGGAAGTTCGTTTGGATTCTCAGTTGGTTGTTTCCCAGCTCAATCGAGCTTACCAGGTGCGTAATCCTACATTGTTACATCAGTTCATGCAAATACGTTTACTGGAAAGACATTTT